>PVJC01042224.1:0-15128 GCA_004026665.1 Murina feae
TACAACACAGAACGAACAGATTCAATTTGCAATCTAAATTTGATCTGGATTTAAATGTAAAGATTCCTATTTGATATTTGGAAAAATTTCAAGTGAGTTTGTTGATACAGGCAGTATGAATTCAAGAGAAATGTCCAGAAAGTAAGTGAAGAGTTCAACAGCCATTCTCATTCAGTAGAGGATACTTCTGGAAGAGTTGGAAGCTGAGTTCTTGAGGAAGGAAGGTCCCTGATAATCAGTATCATTGAAGAGGGTAACCATAGCAACAGAGCCTGGTCTTCCCATTCCCACTGGGAAAGTCTGTATGGGCAGAGCAAGAATGCAGAACTTCACCCTGCCTGGGACCCCAAAGGCCTGGGATTCAGCTAGGACATGAGTCATAACCAGTCAGAAAGGCAAGGAGAAGGTCAGTCTTTGAATGCAAAGAGAACCTCACCCACAAAATCTATCACCCATGGCAGTGCCAGTGTAGGCAAGGACTGATCCAGGTAAAAGGTCAGCCTGTAAATCAGCTGCCAGGGTGAAGGATAGGCATAGAAAGTGTGAGTAACCAAAAACAGAAATGAAGAGAGGTCTTGTTTGTCCAGAATGTTATAACAAAATGCTTTTCTTAAAGTATCTCGTTGGTCATCAACTTACCCTTCCTGGCCTCAGTTTCCTTCTCTATAAAAATGTGGGTCTCAAGAAAGTCCCTTCCAGCCCTAGCTGGATTGGCTCAGTGGATAGAGTGTCAGCCTGTGGACTGAAGGGTCCTGGGTTTGATTCCAGTCAAGGAAACATGCCCGGGTTGTGGGCTCGATCCCTAGTAGGGGGTGTGCAGGAGGCAGCCAATCAATGATTCTCTCTTATCTTTGATGTTCCTGTCTCTCTCTCTCCCTCTCCCTTCCTCTCTGAAATCAATAAAAATATATTTAAAAAAGAAAGGAAGTCCCTTCCAACCGTATGTCAATCACTTTATCACCCGTATGACCTGCACCCTAGAATGGAGCTGTCAATTGAGTCTGGAACCTTCTGGGCTCCCACACTATAGAAAGCATATGAATGGCCCTCAAATGCCTAATCAAGGCCAGTCTTTGAAGTCAAGCTGTGGGTTAGGGTTGGGGGCAGAGTGGGAAGGAGAGGGAATCCAGGGCTGCTCTCTGGTGTTTGAATCTTCTCTCACATGTCAGTGTCATGGAGACAGGTCGCCTAAGGCTAGTGCTCTTCAAACTGTGGCTCCAGACCCTGATGAGTCAAGGAATTTAGGGGGCTACCACCAGCATGTTTTGTTTCGTGAGTAAGTTTCAGAGTTCATGAGTAAGTATAAATACAGTTAGGGCCAACTTTGGTTTGGGGTTGTGCATGTGTGTGTGTGTCCAAGATTGTGATATCAGATGTCTTTCTTTATTGTGATAAACATTCAAGAATTTGAAAAACACTTACCTAGTGTGTGTGGAGGGATGGGGATAAGGAGAAGTGTCTTCCTAGACCGGATAGAGACCTGGGAGAGGGTAGGAAACAGAGGGAGACTGGAATTGTTCCATGGCCCAAACCCCCAAATTGGCCCTCTGAAAACTCTCTCAGGATTCTTGAGAAAAGGGAAGAAAGGAAGGCCTCCCATATCCAGAAAGTGGCCCTGGCCTGTTGGCTGAGCTCCCTGGGTACTTGCCTATGCCAGTTTTGTTGTTGTTGTTATTTTGTTTTTCCCCAAAGAACTCACCATGCAGAATCAATCATGGATTCTTTTTTTTTTCTTTTTCAATCAATATTTCTTTTCCCCCTTTTAAAAATTAAGTTTATTGGGTGACATTGGTTAATATGATTATATAGGTTTCAGGTGTGGGTTTCTATGTTCCAAGATCTGTATATTGCACTGTGTGCCCTCCATCCAAAGTCAAATCTTCTCCATCACTATATATCAGGAACTATGACTTCTAAAGTCTTTGTACTTGCTATTCCAAATTCAAAATGATCCAACAGGATTTTTAAGCTTATCTATTTAGTGGTACAATTTGCAATTCTCACTGCAAAAAGGTTTTAAGTATACATTGCCCCCAGGGCAGACCACCCCCACCCAACCCCCCACCCCCACTCCCCACTGCCACAGTCTGCACTTCAAAGCTTCCTACCTTATCTTGAGGTACTGGAGTTGTTATAAGGTGTGTTACTAATTACTTGTCTTTAGGGGGAGGCAGGAAGTTTGTGGCCTTGCTATCAGTTTTACATTCCTCTTTACAGAGGAGCTGGGGAGGTATTCTTCCTTCAAAGCCGCTCCTTTTCCATTACATCAGGTTGCCTCTTTTGTTATTGAGTAAGCAACTACTTCTCTTATGAAGCCTGATTGACTTCCACTTGAGCTGTTTGAGGAAGTGTTCATACTGCTGAAGAATTCTAATTACTCTCTAAAGCAACAGCAAAACCCAGTGTTGAAGATTCCACAGAATTTACTGTGAGCAGGGATCTTTGTGAGGGTAGTGTTCAGTGGGAATTGAAAACATATAGGTTGATTGTCCATTTTATCACCTTCTTTAAAGAAACAGTAGAAGAATTAAGGTCACGGAGACTAAGCATGGAGAATACTGCTTGACACGAATCCTGGAAGTCTAAACTACATTTCCAATGTTTTAGATCAAAATAGTTTATATAGAACGTATTTCCAAAATAACAGAAATTATTAGCAAAGTATGATTCAAAATTCACAATTCCTTTTTTTAAATATATTTTTATTGATTTTTTTTACAGAGAGGAAGGGAGAGGGATAGAGAGTTAGTGACATCGATGAGAGAGAAACATCCGTCAGCTGCCTCCTGCACACCCCCTATTGAGGATGTGCCCACAACCCAGGTACATGCCCTGGACCAGAATCGAACCTGGGACCCTTGAGTCCACAGTCCAAGGCTCATCCACTGAGCCAAACCAGTTAGGGCACACAATTCCTTCTAATAGAGCTTTCTTTTCACCAAGTACATAAAATTAAGTCTATTTATATCAACTCCTTATATATGTATAACTAGTGCTTATAAAATCCTTGAAATGAGAAGGTACTCTGTAAAGACTTAACTTTTTGGAAGACATTTAACACTCTTACACGAATATTCATTTTAACTGGGCTCATTTTTAGCTTTTGAGATAAACATTTTCCTCTGAAATAAACAGACTGAAGAAGCTTAAGTTTTCACCTTCCAGAAAAATCAACATTAATTTTTCACCTTCCACAAAATCAACATACACACTGACCTACGGTTCTGTATCAAGTAACTGATAAACAAAATTTTGAGAATAAATTATCCTCACTCCATCCATAGAGCACTGTTAGGGCCCAGTGCCATTCACTGTGTAGCTCATAATGCAAGGTGATAGGAGATGAGACTTGGCCTGAAAAATGGGATTAAAGGCAGAAAAACCAAAAATGAGGCTATTTCACATACCCCATCTCCCAAGAATGTGTTGCTTTGCTCTGAGATTGGAATAATTGACTTTGAAGGGAGGAAGGAATAAAGCACAGAACTTGTTTTAATCCCTGTCAATTAGCCAATAACCGAGGCAACTTCCTTTAACCAACAAGATTATCCATCAATGAAGCATTTAAACACTCCTGTGTAAGTCACAGCAATTTCTTAGGCACAATGTCTACAAATTACATTGTAGAAAAAGGGCAAAATTAAGTATTTATGAAACTGAGACTGAACTTCACAAATGTAGGGAAAAATGAAAGGGTCCACAGTTGATCACTGTGGAATCAATCTAAAAAGCATCACTGATATAAAATATCATTCACCAGTAGGCAAGCCCATACCACACATAGGGTGGGGCAAAAGTAGGTTTACAGTTGTGAGTGCATGAAACACCGAGTTTACTCTTGTGTTATTTATTAATTATTGTATTATTTTTTATACAAACAACTATAAACCTACTTTTGTATATACCAAACTGTAAACCTAATATTGTATATCTATATTAAATATTGGTTATGTAATGTCTCATCACTAGGTATACACCTAAAAACTAATATAATAATGCATGTCGCATTTAAGCATAACCAATGGACACAAAACACTGGGGGGTAGGGGAGGCGGGCGGAAGGGCAAGGGGAAAAAAGAAATATATGTACTAATCTGTGTAAAGCTTTATGTAATTTTAAAAAATGTAAAAAAATTTAAAAAATTAAAAAAAAAACATAAAAAAATAAAAAATAAAAATAATGCATGTCAACTGTAATTGAAAAAACAATATAGCATTCAGTTAAATTCACAACTATCCTTCAGTAAAAACTGCCTCTTTAAAAACTTCTAAAAAATAAACAAACAAACAAACAAACAAAAACTTCTAATCCCTTTGAAAGGGTTTTGTGAAACCCATCCTACTATTGTGGAGACTGATTTGAAGACTATTACTGGTTGGTATTGTGAGGAGATGGGTCATGGGCAGTGAATCGGAACCTCAGTTCACTGTCTGAAGCTTATAAGAAATGCAAAGTTTAAGAAATCAAAAGCCTGACACAGTCCTCCCCACAATAGCCCAGGAAACCAGCACATTGTCACCAACAAAACTCCCTCTGCTATTTCTCAGAGCCTGTGAAACCCTCTCACTGCATCCTTTCAAACCAGAGAGAAGCAATCCTGTAACATACAAACAGAACAGTCCATTAAATGTCCACCCTCCAAGAGACAGTCATGTGACCTCACCTAACTTTCTGTGGTGCTCTGGCTGTCTTATCCACAAGCCTAATTCCTCCATGAATGGGAAATACAGAGAAACTAGGAGAGCACCATTGTCACATTTACTAAAACCCTCCTGTGGGTAAAAATAAGAGTGAGATTTTCAGCAGGCCAAATGGTCATTCTAATTTAGTAAAAGGGCACGAGCTCTGGGAGAGAGCCATCAGTACATTCCAGGTGTGTGGTCAGTGACTTTCCTCTAGGGAATTCTAAGTGACCAAGAGCTTGCACACTTTACACAATGAGCTCAAACCCAAAGTGTGGGCCTCTAGACCCAAGTGGTGTTTCCTGTCTTCCCAGCCTGCTCTGTGGCTTGAGTGGTTTACTGAGATTCACAGTTATGCTCCACTTTTCCTTCCTTTCCTTTTTATTCCTGTGATCTGATCCAGACATCCCAACAAGGGCAAGCCTCTGGCCATGGCAGCAGTGAGAAAGCATCCTTACCAAGATGTCTTTAGTACTTTAAGAATTACTATGAGCCCTGACCAGTTTGGCTCAGTGGATAGAGCATTGGCCTGAGAACTGAAGGGTCCTGGATTCAATTCTGATCAAGGTCACGTTCCCAGTAGGGAGTATGCAGGAGGCAGCTGATTGATGTTTCTCTCTCATTGAAGTTTCTAACTCTATCCCTCTCCCTTCCTTTCTGTAAAAAAAATCAACTTTAAAAAAGTGATAAAAAAAAGAATTACTATGTATGCATTGAATTAAAACTATATTTAAAAAACAACAACCTCTTTTTCCTGCAGAAAGTAGAATTATTGGCTGTTTTGCACAGATATCATGGCAGTTCAGAAGCAAACCCTATTCAGACAGCGCTAAGAGCTCTTCCCTGGAGTTCTAGAGATTCTCTTTGGAGGTGCAGGATTATTTCCACACGTATTTCTTTTAGAGTCACTGCCACCCCCAGACCCTGTCTCTGATCTTAAACAATCACAATTCCCAAAGTCACTTGGCCAGTTTTGGTGGCGCTCTCCAAGGGCCCCCCTCCCCCAACCTCACCCCAGGCACCATGAGCAGGCTTCCCCCTAAAACCTGCAAGGGAGCTTGTACCTCCTCCTTTACTTCCTTCCTGGTAGTTTAGTGAGGTAGCATCTGGGTGAGTGTCCCTTACCCTGTTTTTCTCAGCACCTTGCCTTGCACTAATTTCAATGGCTGACCCCAGGGAAGTGCAACTGGAATGACAGCTTCCAATGAAGGTCCTGGAGTGCCTTTAGGAAACAGCTTTGGCCTTTGGATCTGGACATGTCAGCAC
This sequence comes from Murina feae, assembly GCA_004026665.1. NCBI lineage: Eukaryota > Metazoa > Chordata > Mammalia > Chiroptera > Vespertilionidae > Murina > Murina feae. Next base: position 5,950 of record PVJC01042224.1, read on the forward strand.
TGCCCCAGTGAAATACGAAAGAAGTGTGCAGTCACCCCAACCTTGACAAAATAAATTGAGAACAGAGGTGGCATATTTCCTATGCAATAACCTGTGTCTCTTAGTCCACAGTAGCCAGCCAACGTCCTCACCTCCAAAGAGAATCTCTAGAATTCCAGGGAAGTGCTCTTAGCGCTGTCTGAATAGCCAGACAGAAAACTAAAAAACGCATCAAGTGAAATCCTTTGGCTAAAAGATCTGGAGGGTCACTGCTGGCTCTGAAGTGTCAGGGTTCGTCTAGTTATGCAGTATATCCAAACTATTAAAACTTGGCTTAGTCAGTGAATCATGTATATTTAAAGATAAAAAAGAGACCCAGCTCCTTTCCTATTAATCCCAACCTCAATTCAGTTACAATGAATAGAATTTACTGAGTTCTTACAAGCTGTGCTTTCCGTTCCCCAGTGGTCCTCAGTTTTCACTTACACCAGTGAAAGGGACCACCTAAGGAAACACTGAAAACTACAAATGTCCAGACCTTCACTTCCAAGAGTCAGATTCAACTGGTTTAGGTCAGTTGATTCTAATGTGAAGCCAACACTGAAACCTTCCATGGCTAAAGCCACCATCACCACCAGTACCATCACTACTACCATCACCACCACCACCCTCTCTACCACCACCTTCATCAGTACCACCACCAGCACCACTACCACCACCATCACCATCACTACAACCATCACCTCATCTCTATCACTACTACCACAACCCCACAACCATCTCCCCCACCACCATCACCTCCCCCACCACCGCCACTCAGGGATATACAAACTGATAATCTGTTCTCACAGCTAAAGAAGACACATTGCACAGCGACTGGCCTGTAGTAGGCTCTCACATATTGGCTGAGCAAAATCCTCCTTGACTGAACCCTCCAAGCTGGGGTGGAGACAGTATCTGACAGGTGCTCAGAGCCCTAACGCTGGTGTGAGCTGAAGGAAAGAAATAGAAATATTATATGTCATCTATATTAAGCCTTGTCTCCTGTCCATCTTATACAGTAGGAAAATGAAGCTAGGAAAACAATGCAATACAGATGACACAGCTATTTAGGGGCTGAGCCCAAGCTACAACTTCATGGTCTATCTTCCAATCCAGTGTTACAAATGTGGTACAAATGTCCCTTACTTCCCAGATGTATGACATGGGGAGGCCCGGGAGGCTGCAGAGAGTCCCTCCTCCGAGAGGGGCCCTGGATTCAGACCCAGGCCTCCTTTTCTGATCTCCAAGGTCTGACATCCACACTTCACTGGGTCTGGTTCTTTTATGGTTTTTCTGTTCGACACACCTAGGGGCTGGGCCTGTGCGGACTGTATGGGGGACACCCCGAAAAGGGAGCACAGACCTCCCCTCCTCTATGCCAGGGCTCCTGGCAGGCTGTTTATTCCCACCTTCCTCCAGGCAGGCTCCAGCCAGCCAGTGGCTCCCGCACAGGTCTGTGTGCAGCTCTGATCACAGCATCTCAAGGAGGCGCAGTGTTTAATCTTCCACCCGGATTATTTAACCTCCGCATCCTTGTTAACAAACAGCCATTATTAACGAGAGGAGAGACCACATGGAGTGGGCTTCTGCAGACAATGCAGCCTCCCTGGGCCTTTCTGCGAGCAGATTTATAATCCTCAGCTACTCAGTCGGGAGCCCTCTGGCCAGGCCCACTGAGGAGACCGGGTGCTCTGGACCCTTGCCCACTATCCCCTGGGCTCTGCACGACTGAGCTGTATCTCTCCCTTCCTTCCCTGCCTTCCTCCCTGGCGCGGACTCCCAAGGGATTGCCACAGCGCATTATAAATTTTACCTTTTCCGTGTGCAGAAGAGGCGAGAGGAGGCTGCGTCCCAGCTCCGGGCAGCCGGTCCCCGAGGACACCAATTAAATGCACTAATTGGACAGCAATGCATCAAAGTCGTTCCCGGGAGTGGGTCCTCGCAGCGCCAGGAATCCATTAGTTGGGCTTTTGTTTCAAAACAGAAATACTGAGGAAGAAGGAAAAAAAGAAAACACAGCGCCTCGACGCTGCGGGCCGCGGCGCGCGTGCGGTGCCTCGTGGCCGCCGTGCCGTCCCGGCTGCGAGCCTCTGGCTCTTCGCTGCTCTCCCGGCTCCCGCATCCGCTGACCTTCCCGCTTCTCTGCTGCGAGCCCACCCCGCTGACACCGCCAAGTGCGCCTCCCAGAAAGGACCCGCGCCCAGAGCCCGCGTAGACGCGGCGCACAGTCATGCCGAGCACGCGTGTACCGACCGGGCTGGGGGGGTGCGGGGCGGGGGGTGCAAGCTCAACTCCCGCACACTTTTCTGCGCCTTTGCCTGGCCGGGCGGAGAGAGGCGGGGAGGCCCATGGCGTGGTGGCCGCCTCGCCAGGATGGGGCTACCTCGAGGCGAGACGCGGGGTGACCCAGCGCGCAACTGCCTCACCAGGAGGGGTTCTTTCAGGAGATGAGGAGGGCGCTTGTTTGGGGAAAGGATGGGGCGCTTCTTTTTATTTTATTTCTTTTCATTTTGGAAAACGGGCCGCTGCTCAAAGGCCCGAGGGCCGGCCTGGAAGGGGTCTAGGCCCCAAAGGATGTGCAGCGACCCCAGGCGCGCTTTCTGTTCAGGAACGGCGGCGGGGGTGGGGGCGCCCTTAGGAAATGGGGGTTCCTCGGCTTAGGAGGCGAGTCTAAGAGGAGGCTGGGCCTGCGGCGTCCAGAGATCTCCATCCCCTCCGCCCGCAGGAGGGCGGCGCGGCCTCCCGGCCTCTGGGACGCGGCCTGAGCGCGTGGCCCGGGGTCTGTGCCCCGCGGTGGCCGAGACCCGGCACCCAGTGCAGCGCTCTCGGGTCGCTGGCGTGGGGGCTGCTCCCGAGAGACCGGGAGGGGCCACATCTGCCGCCGGGGGGCCCGGCAGCCGTTTCCGCTCGACGTGGAGCCACGAGGTCAGGCTGGCCGGGGGTCGCGGCTGCACCGGGGCCCCGCGGGCTGGCGCTGCCCGCAGACCCGGCCTCACCTGGGAGCCGCGCCCCTCCGCTCCCTTCCCTCGGGGAGCCAGAGGGGAATGGCCGCTTTTGATCCCATTTGTTTCTAACCCCGGCATTTGTTTTCCATTTTATAAACGCTTCCCTTTAAGTAATTGTCCCTGTTAACAGCGTCTACCTTTCAGCAGCCCTCGCTGCGCTATAAATAATCTGGATGAAGATGCAAGGATATGACTTTCACAAGATTGGACAATTGATTCAATCTGTGACCCGCAATCGCGAATAATATTGGAAGGCTATTTAAACAGATGAAGGCCTAAATTGTCTTGCTTGTATCTGAATTAATTTCTCATTCATCATCATTATGAAGTGATTGGTCTATTCAAGCTCTTCAGCCTGCTGGAACGGAGGGGATTTAAATGAGATTGTAACACAATTTAAATGCTTGCCGACTTTAACGAGGCCAATTGAGCAGCAGCAATAAATACAAATATTTTTCTAAACAGCCTTGTTTTAAATAATTACTTAATGCTTTCATGTTATTTTTAAGTGGCAATCTTTCTCTCTCTCTCTCCTGCTCCGGCTCAGAATATCACACACTTATTTGCTGAGAAGGCGATTTTGGAAACGACTGAGTTTCTGTTTGCTTTGTAGACGGTAGCACGCGTTTTGCGGTTGGCTTCTTCCCCCCACCAAGGGTCAACATTTCGGGGGTCCCTCAGGCTGGCACAAATGGCGGGCTGGGCCTTGGTTTCGCCCTAGCGCAGTCTGACGCGCCTGCCCCCGCAGAGCCAGGGAGGAGCTGAGTGATGGGCGAAATTTCCCGTTTGGATCAAGTGGCTTATCCAGACGCGTTCTAGCTGTGTCTTGCCAACGAATGCGTGTGCTTGCACTTGCAAATGACCCCTCAGAGAGTAGCATCGGTCTGCCGCATCCCGACGACAACCGCCATCATCTAGAACAAATCAGAACCCCCGCGCAGAACCCCGTGCATCCCAAAGGTGTCCCTTAGGAAGTTCAATCTGCCAGCAGCTTGGCTCCCCTGCAAGTCGACTGGAGTGGGTGACGGCCGCCTGCGAATGTCTGCTAGGCAGCAGGCACAGAGAAGCTGGCCACCACAGTCGAGGGTATAGTAATTAGAAAAAGGAAAATACCGATTTTTTGCCCCAACCTTCTTCCCCTCCCCACCACTCCTAACTCCTACCCCTCCCTCTCTCACTCCGGGATGATGTGCATGGAGAGGATGCTAGGAAAGAAAAGCTCTTCCCACTTGGAGAATGCCATCCGTCCTGCCGTCCTCCACAACTGTCCGCTGTGACACCCACACTCTTCGGGGACATATGGTGGCGGGGGTTTTCTCGATGGCGGAATAATGGAAGCAACCAAGCGGGCGGGCAAAGCCTGGGAAACAAAAGGATCTTTTAAACTTTCCGGAAAGGTCTGGGGGTGGGGTGGGGAGACTGCGATTTGCTGAGGGGACCTAAGCTCCCATTTGCGGTGACCGCTTAGGGCCACGTTCTCTTGGGAGGCCTAGGGTGAAAGGGTGGGTTCTGAGCCACTCTTCCCTCTGCCTGGGATGCGGGGGACTGGATGTCTGGGCTGTGCGGGTGCAGGGTTCTCGGCTGGGAAGAAAGAGCCCATGCAGTCACTAGAGAAGCCATGCGTGGGGCACACCACATTGCGGGATTCGATCGAACCGCAGGCCAGGGGAAAACGGGGACCCGGGTGGAGGAACCAAGTGATTTGCTATGTAACTGGGCAATTTAATGCCAGAGTTAGGGAGCTGCTGGCCAGAATCATTTCGTCTGCCGAGCTCATCCTCTTTATCCTGTTGTTTAAAATGAGCATTATCCCAAACATATGCAATGCAATCAGTTTGGTCACACTTACAAGAACACGCTTTAATAAGGCAATCAATCACTCGCTAACAAGCAAGCGACGGCTGCGCTGAGCACGCACAGGGGCTGCGGGGCGGCTGATGTTGCGGGCTGGGCCGGCCGGGCTGACCGAGATGGAGCGCGGGTCTTTGCTACCAGACCCTGCCCTCCCGGTTCCACTAGGCTGAGGAGTCTAGGGTGTGTAAGTGGGAAATGGGGTGTCAGACTTTGTGAGGGGTAACCGTGGCCTATGGGCCCCAAAGAGGCTCAGGACAAGGGAGAGGAAGCGGGAGCGTGAAACTCAAAGCTGTATGGGCCACTCATAGCTGTGTGAGATCAGGAGCCCCCGTTTCCCCACCTGCAAAATGGGACGGAAGTGGGGCAAAGCTAAGTAGAGGCGTTCAGCATGGTGAAAAATGGTAACGATAATACCATCCCAGCCCTGTTGCCTTCTCATTTTACAGGAGAAATGGCTGCGCTGTGGAGGGGCAGTGTCTTACTCGTGGTTATCTCCCCTCCCCTCTCCCCCGCCAATGGAGGTATCCGGCCACTTGTGGCTGCAGACGCAGGCGGGCAAACCTGTTTTCAGGTGCACGGGTGGGGGAGGGAGTGGGAGAATCGGTGCCCAGCGCCAAACCGCAAACCTTGGCAAAAGGGAAATTTCATTATGAAGTAATGAGTAATTCCTCCTGGCAAGATGTATTGTTACATCTTCCACTTCAATTTGGAGGAAGAGAGGCTCAATTACCCAGAAAATACAGTCAATTAAAGGCTGCTGATTGGACACGAGGCCGGATCATCGATCTTGTACTTTCCAATATCGCTGCAGACACCTCATTTTCCCTCCCTATTAACTGAAAATACGCCTGGCATTACGGCAACCCGCAGCCCATTTACCTGTCGCAAGCAATCTCTTGGGCCAACTCGAAGCAACCGCGGGATTTGCCGGGATTTGGCATCGGGAGCTTCCGGAGCTGCGCAGGGGTGGGGCGAGGAGAGGAGAGTGAGGGAGAGGAGACCTAAGCACAAGGTAGTGCTGCGAGGGCCGGAGGCACTGTGGCCAGAAAGGTTTGCTCTGGGCCTCAAAGGAGGATGAAGGCCAATTGAGGGGCCCACACCTGCCCATGGATCCACCCACGGAGGACCCAGCCTGCTGGAGCAGGACTCCAGAGGCAGCACGTGGCTCTTCTGTGGTGATGGAGGGTGGGAGCGAGGTGGCTGCTGAGACTGGCCCTGAAATCCATCCTTAGAGATGACTGCCAGTTTGAGGATGGTGCAGACCCTTCCATCCAACCAAGGTGCCCTCCTCCTCATCTCGGACCCCTAATGTCCAGACCCAGTTCCACCCCGCCCCCCCCCCATTCATCTCTACTTGGTTGGCAAAGGGGCCGGAAAACTACAGTCCAGCGTCACCTTTCCTCAAAGGGTTGGAGCAAGTGGAGACGGAAGCATCTGGTGGGGGGGGAGCACCACCAAGTGGGGTCAGTGCTCTGCCAGTTTAGCCCCGGAAGGCTCCCACCAAGCACAGAACTAAGGAAGCACACACCTCAGGGCAGTTTGGAACCTGCCTTCCCCACCTCTGTCTGTGTCATGCCTGCCCGTGAGGAGCCTGCCAGTCCCAGCAGAGATTTGAGGGACTCTGTCTGTGGGTCCATCTCTTGATTCCTTCCCTGACCAAGCCTCAAGTGGCTGAGCTAGCAATTCAAAAGGAGTCAAGCTACTGCCTGCTGCCAAAAAAATTTAAATTCTAAAGTGAGAATCATGTCCAGCTTTTATTGCAATGTGGTCAACAAATTGTAACAGCAAATTCTTTGGGCTTCAAAGGAAAACCAAACCAAATGAACCACTACCTCCCGGCCAGAGCGAAGCTTGCATTGGGGGGTACAGGGTCTCCTATCCCTCACTCTGGCTGCAAGAATGAGTGTGGGAGTGAGAGTTTGGGCCTGGCTCCAAGCAGACCCTGGTGAAGGGGAAAGACAAGTGCCCCCGAATGGGCAGAAGCTCCCACTAGTATCTGAAAGCCAGGCTCCAGTGCAGCTTGGAGGAGAGGGAGAGGGAGAATGACTTAAGATGCCAAATACAAAGGGAAGGGCAGAAAGCTCCTGGTGCGGGCGAAGGCTGCAAAGCGCCTCTGATTTCCCTCCAGATACCGAGGGAGGGGGATGAGGCCCCCCGCTCCCTAAGCTCTTCCCTGGGCGCCTTGTTAGTAGCTCGGCGCTGGCTGGCTGCATGGTGTCATTATTATACATTCAACATCCAGGAACCCTCCTCACACACATCACTTACGAAGCAGGGTGTGTTGGGCCAAGGGGTCCTGGGGGTCTGCAGCCTCCCTACCAACCTTAGAACAAAAAGTGCGGGGAGGGGGTGCGGGGTTGGAGGTGGAGTTGCAAGTTGAGAGCCATGGAGAAGCGAGGAGGAAAGAGATCAGGAGCTAGTAAATGGCAGAACCGGGTGTGGTGTCAGCGTGGCTCCAGGAAGGCCAGCGAGTCCCCAGGTGCCATGGAGGCCCAGGATTCCCGTGGCAGCACATCATCTCTCCCTCCCCCTCGACAGCTGGTACATTGCCATCCACAGCCCTTGCCGCCCCAGGAAAGCCGGCCAAGGGTAGTCTCTACCTGCGCTGCGCACACAGCATTTTGTTTAGAGAGACAGCAAATCCCCTTCCAGTGCTTGGGCTTGACTTTGCGGGGAGGGAGGGGGGTATCCCGGGTGAGGAAGGGTATGTGGGGGGGGGGGGGGCTGAAGGGCTGGATATCCGTTGCTCTTGTTGCTACGCTGGTTTAGCTTTGGAGCCACCCGGGTTAGGGGCAGTGGGTCCGATGACGAATGGCACAGCGGGCGCCCCAGAGGAAGGTCCTCAGCCTCTGCCTCGCAGTCCCACTCCTGCTGCCCCAACGGGCCAGCAGGGCCAGCCGAGGCCGCATCCGGGCGTCCCTCCTCGAGGCGGAGTCCTGGTGGTGTTTGTCGGGCCCTTCTTTCCCCTCAGCGCCCAGGGGCAGGCAGAGGTGCTGGCTGAGTCCCGGGGCCCCCCGACGGGGCGTCCTGGAGCGGCAGCCCGCGGAGCCCCTTATCTGGTTAGGGGCACCTCCTCCCTCTGGTCCAGCGCCACGGAGGATGCTTTGCTGAGCACGGAGGGCGCGAAGGTGAGGAAGGAGTCCGAGCGGGAGGTGGAGGCACAGGTGAAGTCCGAGGCGGCGGCGGGGGCGCGGGGCGCCAGCCCGTTGGCGGGGCCGCTGTGGCAGGCGAGGCAGGAGCAGGGCCCGGCGGCCGAGGCGCCCAGGCCGTGCGCGGGCCCGGGGTAGAGCGGCGGGTGGCGGAAGGCGCACAGCAGTTCGGGCCGCGGGTAGGGCTGCGACAGCACCCGGAACGTGTCGAGCGGGCGCAGCGGGCCGCTGAAGGGCGAGGCGGCCGAGGCGGAGGCGCCCAGGCCCACGGGCGAGTAGTAGGGCAGGGGCAGGTGCGACGGGAAGGGGTAGGGCAGGCCGCCCGCGGCCGCCGCGTGGCTCATCATGTACGTGTAGAAGGCGGGGTCGGCCGGGTGCGGCCACGTCATGGCTAGGCGCTGCCGCTTGTCCTTCATGCGCCGGTTCTGAAACCACACCTGCGAGCAGAGAGGCGCGGGTTGAGGGGGGGGGGGTGTGTGCAGAGCCCGGAGGCCTGCTGCAGCGCCGATCCCGGGGCGCGGGGCCCATCCCCCCACTGCCACCTGGAGCTGGAACCCCCCAGGAGGGGCTCAGAGAAACCCCAGGGTCCGCCTTGCCTCCCCGGCCGCCCAAACCCGGTGCCAGTGTGCTAGTGGGGGCCTAGGAACGCCAGGGGCCTGAGGCGGCACAAACACCTCCCCCTTCCCATCGCTCTCCCTTGGGACACTCCGTTGTCACGTCGCAGCACCCATCCCTGCTGTTTATTCGGCTCGGAAGGGACAGAGCTGACCTCTTGCCGCGGTGGCTGCCTGGGGACTGTGAGGAGGTCCAGCTGCCACCCCTGCACGGGGCCTGGGCACCCCCAGCCCAGCCGCCATGTGGGAGGGAGACCACAGGCCCCGACTCCTGGCCCCGTTAGGGACCCGGCAGTGCTATTTGCTTCCTGCTGGGTGGCCGAGCCCCTCTCCCCGGGCCCCGGAGCGCATACCTTGATGGTGGTTTCTGGCAGGTTCAGGGCGGCGGCCAGCTCGCATCTCCGCGGCCGGGACACGTAGTTCTCCCGGTAGAATTCCTTCTCCAGACGCGCAATCTGCTCCCGGGTGAAGGCGGTGCGGTACCGGCGCATCTGGTCACTGGCGCTGCAGGCCAGGCTGCCCTGCGAGCCCCCGCC
>PVJC01042225.1:0-15019 GCA_004026665.1 Murina feae
AGTGTACAAAATTCACTGCTGTGATGTGGTAACATCGTTTTTGTTGCTTAAAGAAATGTCAGCTTCTTTAAAACCAATGGTTTCAGATGTGCTCCTCAGTTCCTAAGGGCTCCTGAGAGAGGCTTAAAGGGTTTCTTTGATGTCAGAGGTACATGAGTATGGCTCCCTGCTACACCCATAGCAAGCACCTCCTTTTCTCTGAAATCCATTGTAGGAAATGGGGTTCTGTTGGGGATACCTATTACTTCACTGCCTTTCTTTTGGTAAGAGCACCCTGAGTTTCTTCTAGAAATCTGCAACCCCTGCCTATGTGTGTGGATTCCTCTGCTTGAAGCAGGAACAGGTGTGGACAAGACTCAGACTTAACAACTAGATTCTCCAATCCATTTCATCCCAGAGGCCGCCCCAGAAAGGGCACTTGACCCAAGTGAGCACTGGGCTTGCCCAGGTTCTGATTCAGACCCATCCCTTTCCAGCTGCCTGATATGGCTAGAGCTTCAGTTTCCTCATCTGTAAACTAGGGGTGATGCTACTTATGCTTAGATGGTTCCTGGCAAGTAGTATACATTTTACAAAATATGAGTTAATATTAATAAACTTGTGAGGACAATTCATTGCTCAATTTTATTAGATTGTTCTGAAGTTTTCCATTTAAAAATTACTCACAATGCCCTTTATAACATTCCCTCCCTCTCAAACAGAAATCACAGCATCCCCTCATTTTCAAGCCAACTATCTCTCCACCCACTCAAATCCCTATCCAATTTGCTTTTCATTTCTTGTCTCTTCTAATCCTTCTCATTCTCATTCCTCTTTTGCACACTCTGTGCATCAGGGACATAGAGAAAGTTTGCTGGATATCTGCTGCTCACAATACCTCAATGTGACGATTCTTCATCTTTTCATTCACCCCTGCCCTCAGAATGGCAATGCTTCATTGGTTACATCATCTTGAAGGTATAACCATGGTTATACACAGTGCCCACTTGCCTGGCTGCAGTTCCGCCTGTGTCCAACTTTATCTTGGATCCACTTCGGTTAGCTTTACCCTCTGCACATTTTCCAAGGCCCTTCCCTCAACCTTTTTATTCCAAGCCAGTCAATGGGTCGGTCTTTGACTTAGAGGGCAAGAAAAAACAGAAGCCCTTTGAAAACAAGAGTGCTTCCTGTCTTGTAAAAGTTGAAATTCTCGGAGGATATGATACTAGATATATAGAGAAAGCAAGAGGGCCTAGACAGAGGAATGCCCTTGAGGCTGAGGCAAGAGAAAGAAGACATATCATTGAGTCTTGGAAGGGAGAAGCCAGATGGCTATTGAGGAGCCAGCATTCAGTGCCACCCCACAGAGATGGTAGGACTTAGAAAGGAAGGCTGCCTGGCACACCTGAGTAGGTTGGCGCTAAGCAAGGCTTCCCCAGCCTTGGCAAAGTTCCCATGCTATGAGTGGAGCACAAAGATAGACTATAGGACTTTAAAAGAACTCAATGCCCAGATAATGAGGATGCCAACAGCATCCTCATTGGTGACTGGGCATGATTTTAGCCTCCTGTGTTACCCAATAAGGGAAGTGTCCCAACAGTGACTGAGGTTAGCTTTCTTTTTTTTTTTTTTTAATATATCTTATTGATTTTTTTACAGAGAGGAAGGGAGAGGAATAGAGAGTTCGAAACATTGATGAGAGAGAAACACTGATCAGCTGCCTCCTGCACACTCCCTACTGGGGATTTCCCACAACCAAGGCACATGCCCTTGACCGGAATTGAACCTGGGACCTTTCAGTTCACAGGCCGACGTTCTATCCACTGAGCCAAACCGGTTAGGGCGAGGTTAGCTTTCTTGCTGTGCCGGCGGGTATGGTGGACACTGAGAGTCCTACTTGAATTGAAATAAAGCATAGTAAACAGATGAGCGCGTACACGGCTTGTGGACTGAAGCACGGCCCTGGGATGGATACTGACAGGTCAGCAACCACAGTTTGCTGTGGGGTACCAATACCTGTGAACATTTCTGTGAAGAGCTGTATCAGGAACAAACCCAGCCAGGAATGTAGACTCACAGTACCTCTCTCAGGTGAAATATCTTCATCAGAGGCCCCAGGATTCACTCTCACTGTGGGTGAAGAGTACCAATAGCCAAAATACCACCTTAGAAAAAAAATCCACTTCCTAACCCCCAGGAAATTTACCCAACATCATCCATCTGGAATTTTCTGAAGCTAAACCCCCTAATCAATGTCAAAACCAGAATAAGAGGAAACTTTGTGAAGAAACACCCTTCCACCCTCTCATGTCATAGGTGAAAAATGCCCAGCTTTGTTTTCCTTGCTTGTGAAGGGGAAAAAAAAAATCCAGACAGATCATGATGCTCAGTTTCAAGTATTCTCATTTCCAGATGCCTTTATCGTCCCATCAAACTGAGTTCCAACCCTATTAAAATGCCACACTCAATGTTTTTTGTCTAATATCCCAATATTCCAATTGCTGGCTATCAGCAGACACATCAGAACACTCCCCTCTCCAGAGGGTTTGGTTGGGTTTATGCTGGCCAGAGAAAGAAAGGGAAATGGAGAGTTAGAGAGAACACGGTGGTTGGCAGTGGGAATCACAGGCCTCGTTAATTCTGGCAGTCTCTTCAGCTGGTGGCCCTGCAGGTTGTGACATTACAAGCAGGCATATAGCTCTCCCGCAGCAGCTCCCCCCCCCCCGCACCTTGAGCCATTTGAAGGAGAGATGTGACCAAACAGAACCCATTTGCCACCCAGTGGAGGATATGAAATCTGTAAACCATTCAGCAGGTCCTCACAGGGGAGAAGGAGGACCCAGGGTGACTCAACCCAGCAGATCCTGCCCAAGGACAATTACGGAATACAAATATTTATAAATCCCGTGGTTGTTCAACATTCTTCCGAGCACTAAATGCACACGCTGTGTCTTCAAACCAAGATAAGTGAGTCCTGCTTCTGAAATTCCCTGGCTTTACAGGATTAAAGGGAAGAAACTGTCAAACAGTCCCCCCCCCCCCTATTTTGTGCTTATGAATGTGTCATACATAATTGCTTCCTGGCACTGGATGTCTTCCTAGTGGAGGCAGGTGGCTTTGTCAGTGGGGAACTATCAGTGTTCCGGTGACTCTGCATGGCTTTCCTTGGGAAGGGGTTTGAGGAGGAACAGGAGGAAGAAGGCCAAAGAAATAGAAATGTCCACCCATTCTTCTCTGAAGGGCTCTTTAAGGCCAGAGGATGAGTTGCAGTGCCTTTACATCCAGAATCGTGCCTGGCCCTCGCCTGAGTGACAGAGGGCACCTGGTGGGTTAGGACAGAGGCCAGGTGGCAGTGCTCTGTGGGAAAGGCAGCTGCCTTCTTGAGATCACTACCTTTCCTCAGCATCACCTTGCTTCCTGCTCTTTTTAAAAAAGGAAACACAGAACATTCAAACTCTGAATAATTAAGTATTTACTAAAGGGACAAATAAGAGACTAATATGTGACTAAAAGCAACAGGATTTCACAGCTAGCTGGTATTCTAGCATTATGGGGAAATTTCTTTTCTGGTCAAAGTGAAGTGGGGAATGAATTGAAAAGTCACCCAGAGTCCTGAGTAGAAAGCTTGAATATGCACCAGGGCCTCACCTGTTGTATATCTAAGTGGGGAGGAGATAAATGAGAGTGGGGAGAGGGGGTCAGCTAGCTAGAATACCTGGCCGAACAAACAGATAACGTGACAAACTTGTGGCTAGAGCAGTGGTGGTATTTTCCAAAAGTTACAAATAAAAAAAAAAAATTAAATGCTGAAACCAAATGAAATCCACTTAGGAGCTCACTGACAAGGTTCAGAATGGGGGATTGTTTGTCATATGCTGTAATTATAGCAGCTGCTGTGGCAATTACGCCTCCACATCCTGCCACCCCATCTCTCCTAAGGTCTCCAACAGCAATCCTCTCTTTCTAGCTTGATCTCTAGCTTGGTGTGCCTGTCGGTGCACTGCCTGAGATCCAGTGCACATTATGAACCATGCAATCATAAAATGCAAGAGGTTGGGATAATTGAGGATCAGAGTGAAGTAAAAGCTATGTGACTAAGTCACACAGCTTTAAAAAAAAATCTCAGGATTGACAGCCAAGCAGTTAGCTGGTGTGATGGGATGAAAGTTTTGACTAAAGGCAGTGGCCCTGGATCAGCATTATTTGGGAAATTATTAGACATGCAAATTATCAAGGCCGCTACCCTAGCTCAGAAAATCAGAAACTCTAGGGGTATTAGCCAAGATTTTGTGCTTTACCAAGCCACCCCTGTGATTCTGATTCAGGGGGGCAGGAGGGGGGGTTTGAGAAGCAAAGGGGTGAGTTGAAGCTGATTATCTAAAGAACATAGCACAACTTCACATTTTGGAGAGTGCGGCCTTCTGAGTTTCCCATGAGCACTTGCTCTTCGATACTTCATTATTCAAGCAAATTAATTCTTCTCTTCTCAATATAGTGGGATACATTGAGAGATTGTAATGACCCAAAACATCCTCGTGCCATGGGGGTCAGGCAGCATGCTGGATTTAAACATAACTGAGAGAGAGGTGTTTTCACAAGGCTCCCATTAAAGCAAACACAATTCCCGTGTTTTTGAACTTCCTCATGTGGCTGCGCCTCCCACTTTTGTGACAGCCACATCAAGAATGGCAAGGGAGAGGTTTCTGTTCTGATACTGACCAGAGGCCTTAACTGATTTTTTCAATGGTCTAAGATTGACGTATTTGCCAAAATTTCTGGGGGAATAAATGTTATCCTTACTTAGGGAAATACAATTTTTAAAAAAAGGAAAGAAAACCAAATTGCGATTGTTCTAACACCCTATTCTATTCCATCTATAGAACCTCAGCTAGGACTTGTAAAGAGAACAAATTTTATTTGCTTCTCTGATTGATCAGACACTATACTGGTGAGAATTGCATTCAGTTCAATTAACACCAAACTAATTGATAATCATTTAAACACATAAAGAAGCAAAAGCAAACTGCTGCTTATATCTCATTGGTAGGACTGTCACATGGTGATATCTGGCTGTAAGGGAGACTAAACAGTCAGATTTTGGCTTTTTAAACTTCTGAAGGAGAGAAGGAAATTGAGTCAGCTAATCTAGAGTGTATTATTGCAGATATCATAATCAATAGCAGACCTCTGTATTAATATGTCCTAATGTGTTTCAGCAAACATTATCAAGGGCCTTCTCCTATTATAGGTTCATATAAGCAACTAATTATGATACAATGTGATGAAGACTAAACACTGTGTGGAAGCAGAGCCTTTTGCTTTGCTGGAGGGGTGCAGAGAAGATTAGGCAAGTACTTCTTAAGCTTTTATGGGATTTTGTTAAAACACTGATTCTGATTTAGTGGATCTGGGCTGAGACCTGAGATTCTACATTTGCAACAGGCTCCAAGGAAATGCACTACTGTTGGTCCATGAAGCACACCATGAGTAGTAAGGTTCTGAATGATACACACACACACACTAGAGCCACGGGCGCGAATTCATGCATGGGAGGGGTTCCTCAACCTGGCCAGTGATAAGGGTCAATAAGGGCCTGTCTTGCCCAGTCCCAATCAGGCTGGGAGGTTGGCTGGCCAGGAGGAGGGACTGCAGGAGTTGACCGGCTGGCCCCATCTGGGCCGATCAGGGCCAGCTGGCTGGGGAAGGGACCACGGGAGGTTGGCTGTGGGAGTGCACTGACCACCAGGGGCAGCTCCTGTATGGAACACCTACCCTCTGGTGTTCAGTGTGCATCATAGCTACTGGCCAGTCATCCAGTCTTAAAGGTCTTTTGGCTTTTATATATATAGATATAGATAGACACACACACACATTATCCTATATAATAAAAGGCTAATATGCAAAGTGTTCCCTTGGGAGTTCGACCAGGAGACCGTGAGTTCAATTGCTCACTATGATGAGCACTGACCACCAGGGGGTGGCACAGAACATGGGGGGCGACCAGCAACAGCGGAGGGGTGTGAGGGAGCAAGGGAAGAAGGTGGCAGGGAGGTGGGGGGACGGGGAACCTGATCGGCCCTGATTTCTGGCCAGGCCTAGTGACCCTACCTGTGCCAGAATTACATGCACCGAGCCTCCAGTATGTGTGTGTGTATACATATATACATATATATATATGTATACATACACAGATAAAGAATTAGGTACATGGATAGACAGACAGACATATACAATAAGTAGATATCATGTATTTAACCAACTGTATCATACACTAGTGAGTATTCATGCAAATTCTCAGTCAGTGAGCTTCTTACTACACTCTTCTGATTCAGTGTGTTGTTTTCTCTTCCGTAGGCTTTCCTTCTGCATTTATGTTGTATTCTAAGACACAGGTTTGACCCATAAAGAATTGTCAGTATTAGTCTTGAAGCTGTCCAAGGAAACAAAGAAAGAATACCATGTTAGATGTTAAAAAGTGATCTTTATTTCTTGAGTCACTTTAAGAATGGTCTAGGACACCAACAATAAAGATCATCCCTTAAATGTTATGAGGCCAATCATGCAGCTTGGGATGATTGGCCAACCATTGTGTGACCCATGGCCTAGAAGACACTATGGCCAGAGGGATGTCATGACTTCAGAGTATTTAAGGCAGTCTGAAGAGCCATTGCCTGTATATTGTGTCAGACATGCCTCTCCTGGGAGACCATGCTGAATGACCCCACATACGATTGGTTCAGGTAGCATTTCCAAATGAGGGATGAGCTCATCCCTCACACTAAATGAGCAAAGCCATTATGGAGCACGTTTGGAGCAAGTAGTTTGATATCCTGGAGTGCAGGACAAGAGAGGAGAAGTGGTAGCAGATGAGGCTATTCTCTCAAAATTAGATTGCTTTAGTCTTGCTGAGTTCCACCTGAGTTCCACCGTGGGCACTGGGGAACTATGGAAGTTTACAAACAATGCAAAGATGCAGTGACATGTGGGCTGTAGAGAGCTAACTTTGTTGACAGTGCAGTGAATGGGTACAGGGAAAGTGTACCAGCTAAACTGAAGTGAGAAAGGTCAAGTAGTATGAGAGAGAAAAAGAGACAGAATCAGAGCAGTGACTATAGGAAGGGAGAAAAGGAGCAAGAAATAAAAGTCATGTCAAAGGTAGGCTCAAGGGAGCAGAATAAACTTTAAGATATATGGTAAAGGAAAAAAGAGAAGTTGAGAATGATAATAATCCAGGGTAGCAATTTGGAATAACATGTTCTTATTTAAATTTGCACTTGAAGGCCTGCTGTTGTTCATAGATTCTCTATGCTCGTTTGCCTCATTCTTGGACACTTCCTGTATCTTTGACATCTACTAGAGCCTGGAAGCTTTTCACATTGAGCAAAGAGGTTTTGTCTTGGTCCAACAGGATGATTAAAAGTACCTTTAAATGAAAGAGTTAATACAGGAGAGGAGCAAGTTTGCAGGAAAAAGGTAATTCAGAATAGAGCTTTACCAATAGAGGAGAGTTGGTTGGCACTCATGAGTGGAGGACTAGCCTGAATCTTGGTTCACTTTTTCTGTGACCTTGAGCCAATTATCTTGGCCTTCCAATAGCTATAAAACAGAAGAAAACATCCACCACCCTGTTACTAGCTCCCCAAAGCCATGAAGATCATAACACTGATTCTGGCCCAGTGCACAGTAATCAATGTCATTCTTCCTCCGTCTCATAGGCATCTTTATGAGCCCCCATGGGCCTGCACACTCAGCTCTCTGGGCAGAAAATGTGTTGCTAACCAGACTCCCGGTGCTTTTGCAGAGCAGTGCACCCTGTGAAATAAAAAAACTGAGAGTGGTGAAAAGATAAGCCTGGGTGTTTCAAGTATCTCTGAGACCTACTATCCAATTCTCAGTATGCAAGAATTTTTAGAAGTTCAGTGTTTATTTTCATAGTTGCACTGGAGACCTCTGGAAATACCATAGATAACCCCAGCAATGTAATAACTATTTAATTTATTACATTTGCACATGCAGATGGAAAGAAACCAATCTTGGCATAAAGACAACTGAAACAAATATAAATTACAAATCAGACAGTCAAATTGGAAATTAAAGTAGAAAAGATTCAAAATCCACCTGATGTTTCCCCAGTCCCATGTAGCATTATGCTATTCAATTCCTTTACTTTTTATTTCTACTAATCAAAGTCCCTCTTCAGTTAATGAGCTTTTCTTTCTTTTCTTTCCTCATTCAGTTTTTTAAAAGGAGTGTTGGGCCAGACATTGGGCATACAAAGATCAAATATATACCTGCCCCTAGTCAAGTCATGGCTTAATCCTATGGTTTATACAAAATTTAGGTATAAAATAACCTCAATGAACTAGTAAATTGATGAATTTTTTTTATCAAAGTGTGTATTTTCAAGATCAAACTAGAAATTCAAAGTCCAGCGGCATGGGAGACAGACTGACATACCTCAGAGGGGAGAAGTGGGGAGAACAGGAAGAGATTAACCAAAGAATTTATATGCATAGCCATGGACACAGACAGTAGTGTGGTAAAGGCCTCAGGTGGCATAAGGGCTATGTGTGTAGGAGGACAAAGGACAGGAAAATGGGGGACAGCTGTAATACTGTCAACAATAAAAATATATATTTTTTTAAAATACTTAGTGAATGAGTAATCTAACTTGCCTGAGACCAAAAGATGTGTGGGCGTCCTAAAATGAATCCCTTCAAAATGAATAAACCAATTTGTCTGGAACCTGACTTCATTAAGACATTATAAATGTGCCCTAACCGGTTTGGCTCAGTGGGTAGAGCGTCAGCCTGTGGACTAAAAGGTCCCAGGTTCAATTCCGGTCAAGGGCATGTATCTTGGTTGTGGGCACATCCCCAGGAGGGGATGTGCAAGAGGCAGCTGATTGATGTTTCTCTGTCATCAATGTTTCTAACTCTCTATCCCTCTCCCTTCCTCTCTGTAAAAAAATCAATAAAATATATTTATTTTTAAAAAGACATTATAAATGTGTAGCTGTGGAATATGAAGTCCCTGGGTCAATCTGACACTCCGTGTTCACTTCATTTCATCCTTTAGGAATGAATATCTTTCCTCAAGTGTCAGAAGTTCTCATGTCTGGCACAAGCATACTGTATCCCATTTTCTTTTTTTTTTTAATGTCTTCATAGCTCTAATCTCTATCTGAAAGCATCATGTGTATTTGTTTATTTCCCTACTGTCTATGTCAGCCCTCTGGATTATAACTCCAAGAAGGAAGAAGGGACTTTTCTATGCTGTTTCCCACTGTGTCCCCATCACTAACTCAGAGCACACAGGGTATGTGCTCAAATTTGTTGAATCTATTTTCAAAGCCAAAGTCCAATAAGACCAAACTAATACCTAACTTCTTTGTTTGTTTGTTTGTTTGTTTGTTTGTTTGCATTTCTGCTAAGAGTAAAGCACTGCTGGTAGTTATAGTTTATGAGTGCCTGCTGTGTGGCTGGTACTGAGCTAGCACACTAGTATAGACACATCAACATCCGAGTAATCCCTGCAGTTACCACGTGTGATGTATATTTGCATTGCCTTTGCAAATGAAACTATTGGGGCTCAGAGAGGCTAACTAACCCACTCAAGGTCATAGAGCTGGGAAACGGACTTCAGGCTTGAATCTAGAACCATTTTATCACGGCTGCTCAGTGTATCACACTGCTACTCCTTACTGTCAAGTACGATAGATCTTAAAATTATCAGGGCTTAACCCCTTTTGTATTGATTCTGGATTGGGGCTAAAGAAAGTAATTGTCAGTTTTAGTGGCTTGCTGCTTCTTTTCTCAGAAGTGTGTTTTAGAGATGTCTGGTTACAGGGGTCCCTATAACTCTCATTATAGAGACGATTACTCATCTTCCTGCTTCTTATCCCTTCTGGCTACTTTAGTCTTGCACGTATCTTCAGAAGAGCAAAATAAAACCAATCCCTTTTCCAAAATCCATCCATCTTTCCCAGTTGCATTTCTCAGCAGACCTGCAGGGACCCAAGCCTCACAGTAATGTCCCACCATCAGATGAGTCCAGAAGTTCTTCCTGCTCCTGAAGGGTTTTACAATCCACCTGAAGTGTTTGACCAGTGACATCAAGAGTGGCAAAATTTTCCATCCAAATAAAGGAGGCTGCTTCTTTCTTTATTTGCTTTCAAGAAATGGTGGGGGAGGCAGGGCACTTTAGTTCATGTATGCATTTTATATGTCTTATCCCATTAGATCATCATTGTGTTTGTCTTGCCTTTACAAGATGGAGTAAAGTCTAAAGAATTTGGGGGACTTTAAAATCCACTGAGTTTCCCCCCATTGATATTTTACTATCCTGCAATGCAAATTCCAAACTATTATTCTAGACCCAGTCAAATATAGCTTCCATGCAACATTTTCTGATTATTCAAAGCAGAATTAATATTTTCATAAAAGTTGGCACGAACTCTACAGTATCAATTACCACACAAAATAATTATCTTTGTACTTATTTATTTATCCATCACAGACTTTCATTAAATACCCTGTGATCAGGAATCATATCATGTTAATCTCTATCTTCCTCACTGAACACATATCATTTAGTAACTTCTCAATAAGTTCTGAATGAATTCTATATACACACTGGTTATTCATCCTCTTTTTTTTATTGCTCAAAATATTACAAATAGTAGTACATATATCTCCTTTTTTTCCCCCCTTGACATTCCCCCGGCCTCCCTTACGCCCCAGTGTTTTGTGTCCATTAGTTATGCTTATAAGCATGCATAAAAGTCCTATGATTGGTCTCTTACCACCCCCCCAATCCTACCCAGCCTTCCTGCTATAGTTTGACAGTCTGTTTGATGCTGCTCTGCTTCTGTATCTATTTTTGTTCATAAGTTTATAATGGTCTTTATTATCTGTAAATGAGTGATGTCATATGGTATTTTTCTTTCATTGACTGGCTTATTTCACTTAGCATAATGCTCTCCAATTCCATCCATGCTGCTGCAAATGGTAAGAGGTCCTTCTTTTTCACAACAACATAGTATTCCATTATGTAGATGTACCACAGTTTTCTAATCCATTCATCTGCTGATGGGCACTTACGCTGTTTCCAAATCTTAGCTATGGTAAATTGTGCTGCTATGAACATAGGGATGCATATATTCTTTCTGATTAGTGTTTTTGGTTTCTTGGGTTATATTCCTAGAAGTGGGATCACTGGGTCAAATGGGAGTTTCATTTTTAACTTTTTGAGGAAACTCCATACTGTCTTCCATAGTGGCTGCACCAGTCTGCATTCCCATCAGCAGTGCACAAGTGTTCCTTTTTCTCTGCATCCTCTCCAGCACTTGTCGTTTGTTGATTTGTTGACGATAGCCATTATTAGAGGTATGAGATGGTACCTCACTGTTGTTTTGATTTGCATCTCTCTGATGATTAGTGACTTTGAGCATGTTTTCATATGTCTCTTGGCTTTCAGAATGTCCTCTTTTGAAAAGTGTCTATTTAGGTCCTTTGCCCATTTTTTGATTGGATTGTTTATCTTCCTTTTGTTAAGTTGTATGAGTTCCTTATAAATGTTGGAGATTAAACCCTTATCGGTGATAACATTGGCAAATATATTCTCCCATGCAGTGGGTTTTCTTGTTATTTTGTTGATGGTTTCTTTTGCTATGCAGAAGCTTTTTATTTTGATGTAGTCCCATTTGTTTATTTTCTCTTTAGCTTCCAATATCCTAGGAGCTGTATCAGTGAAGAAATTGCTTTGGCATATGTCTAAGATTTAGTTGCCTTTAAATTCCTCTAGTATTTTTATGGTTTCCCGTCTTATGTTTAAGTCCTTTATCCATTTTGAGTTTATTTTTGTGTCTGGTGTAAGTTGGTGGTCTAGTTTCATTTTTTTGCATGTATCTGTCCAATTTTCCCAACACCATTTATCAAAGAGACTGTCTTGACTCCATTGTATGCTCTTGCCTCCTTTGTCAAGTATTAATTGAGTGTATTGGTTTGGGTCTATTTCTGGGTTCTCTGTTCCTTTGATCTATATGTCTGTTCTTGTGCCAGTACCAGGCAGTTTTGAGCACTGTGGCTTTGTAATACAGCTTGATATCTGGTATTGATATCCCACTTACTTTGTTCTTCTGTCTCAGGATCACTGCCGCTATTCAAGGTCTTTTTTATTCCAGATGAATTTTTGGAGAGTTTGCTTTAGTTCTGTGAAATATGCTGTTGGTATTTTAATGGGGAGTGCATTCAATGTATAGATTGCTTTGGATAGTATGGACATTTTAATGATATTGATTCTACCAATTCATGAACATAGTATGTTCTTCTATCTGTTTATGTCTTCCTCTATCTCTTTTTTCAATGTCCTGTAGTTTTCTGAGTAGAAGTCTTTTACCTCTTTAGTTAAATTAATCCTAAGTATCTTAATTTTTTTGGTGTGATGGTAAATGGGATTGCTTATTTAGTCTCTCTTTCTGTAAGTTCATTATTGGTATATAGAAATGCCATAGATTTCTTGGCATTAATTTTATATCCTGCCACATTGCTGAATTCATTTATTAAGTCTAATAATTTTTTTATAGAGTCTTTAGGGTTTTTTATGTACAATATCATGTAATCTACGAATAAGGACCGTTTTACTTCTTCTTTTCCAATTTGGATGCCTTTTATTTCTTCTTCTTGTCTAATCTCAATCTCAATAGCTAATACTTCCAGTACTGTGTTGAACAGAAGTGGTGAGAGTGGGCATCCCTGTCTTGTTCCTGTTCCAAGGGTAAATGGTTTTAGTTTTTGCCCATTGAGTATGATACTGGCTGTGGGTTTGTCATATATGGCTTTTATTATGTCGAGGTATGATCCTTCTATTCCCACCTTGCAGAGAGTTTTTATCAAAAATGGGTGTTGGATTTTGTCAAATGCTTTTTCTGCATCAATTTATATGACTATGTGGTTTTCATCTCTCATTTTGTTAATGTGATGTATCATGTTTATTGATTTGCAGATATTGTACCATCCTTGCATCCCTGGAATAAATCCTAATTGGCCATGGTGTGTGATTTTCTGATGTACTGTTGGAATTGATTTGCTAGGATTTTGTTGAGGATTTTGGCATCTATGTTCATGAGGGGTATTAGCCTGTAATTCTCTTTCATTGTGTGGTCTTTATCTGGTTTTGGTATTAGGGTAATGCTGGCTTCATAGAATTTCTTCCTCCTTCACAGAATTCCTTGGAAGTGTTCCTTCCTCTTGAAATTTTTGGAATAGTCTGAGAAGGATAGGTTTTAGTTCTTCCTTGAATGTTTGGTAAAACTCCCTGGTGAAGCCATCTGGCCCTGGGCTTTTGTTTGCTGGGAGCTTTTTGATTACTGTTTCAATTTCTTCCATAGTTATTGGTCTACTGAGATTTTTAGATTCTTCCTGATTGAGTTTTGGAAGGTTGTATTTTTCTAGGAATATGTCATTTCCTCCAAGTTGTCCAGTTTGTTGGAATAGAGTTGTTCATAGTACTTTTTAACAATTCTTTGTATTTCTGTGAGGTCTGTTGTTATTTCTCCTCTTTCATTTCTGATTTTGATTAGTTGGGTCCTCTCTCTTTCCTTCTTGGTGAGCTTGGCTAGAGGTTCATCAATCTTGTTTATCCTTTCAAAGAACCACCTCTTGGTTTTGTTGATCTCTTGTACTGTTTTTTTGGTCTCTATGTTGTTTATCTCTGCTCTGATCTTTATTTTTTTCTTCCTTCTACTTACACTAGACCTTTCTTGTTGCTCTCTTTCTAAATCTTTGAGTTGTAGGGTTAGGTAATTTATTATCCTTGTTTCTTGTTTTTTGCAGTAGCTTGTAGAGCTATGAACTTCCCTCTTAAGACTGCTTTCGCAGTGTCCCATAGGTTTTGGATTGTTGTGTTTTCATTGTTGCTTGTTGCCATGATGTTTTTATTTCTTCTTTGATCTCTCTGGTAACCCAGTCATTGTTTAATAGCATGCTATTTAATCTCCATGTGTTTGATTTTTTGTATTGTTTTTATTGTAGTTGATTTCCAGTTTTTTGCCATTGCGGTCTGAGAAGATGCTTCATATGATGTCTATGTTCTTGAATTTGAAGAGACTTTGTCTGTGATCCAATATATGGTCTATTTTTGAAATGACCCATGTGCACTTGAGTAGAAAGTATATTCTGTGGCTTTGGAGTGAAGTGTTCTGAAGATGTCAATTACTTTCATCTGATCTACGGAGTCATTTAGGATTGATGTTTCTTTGCTGACTTTTTGTTTAGAGGATTTGTCCAATGGTGATAATGGGGTATTAAAGTCCCCTACTCTGATTGTATTGCTGTTAATCTCTCCCTTGATATACTCCAGAAGTTTTTTTTTATGTATTTTGGTGCTCCTATATTGGGTGTGTATATGTTTACCAGAGTTATTTTTTCTTTCTTTTTTTTTATTGCTTAAAGTATTACAACAAATGATAGATAAGTATTACAACAAATGATAGATAGATCTCCAATTTTTTCCCCTTGTCCTTCCCCCCCCACCTCCCTAACCCCCAGTTTCTTTTGTCCATTGCTTATGTTCCTATGCATGCATGAAAGTCTTTCAGTTGATCTCTTAATTCCCCCCCAACCATCCCCAGCCTTCCAGCTGTAGGATGATAGTCTGTTCAAGGCTGCTCTGTCTCTGTATTTGTTTATGTTTATCATTTTGAAATGGTCTTTATTATCCATAAATAAGTGAGGTCATGTGGTAGTTTTCTTTTATTGACTGGCTTATTTCACTTAGCATAATACTCTCCAGTTCCATCCATGCTGATGCAAATGGTAAGAATTCCTTCTTTTTTACAGTAGCATAGTATTCCATTGTGTAGATGTACCACAGTTTTCTAATCCATTCATCTGCTGATGGGCACTTAGGCTGTTTCCAAATCTTAGCTATGGTGAATTGTGCTGCTATGAACATAGGGATGCATATATTCTTTCTGATTAGTGTTTTTGGTTTCTTGGGATATATTCCCAGGAGTGGGATCACAGGGTCAAATGGGAGT
>PVJC01042226.1:0-14995 GCA_004026665.1 Murina feae
GCACATGCTGGGTGGCTTCAGGAACAGAAATTTATTTTCTCTCAGTTCTGGAGGCTGGAGCTCTGATATCAAGGTGTCCGCAGGGTGGGTTCCTTTTGAGGCGGTGAGAGAGACTCTGTTTCTGGCTTCTTAGCTATTTTCTGCTGGTTTATCAATCTTCAGCATGTCTTGGCTCACAGAAGCACCCTCCCCATCTCTGACATCGCCTTCACAAGATGTCCTTCCTGTGTGCACGTCTCTGTGTCCTAATGTCCTCTTTACTGTTTGTAATGCTCACTTGAGGATATTTTTCCCATTGCATTTTAGAGAGAGAAGAAGGGAGGGAAAAAGGTGGATAGAGAGAGAGAGAGAGAGAGAGAGAGAGAGAGAGAGAGAGAGAGGCGCCGGGGGGATATCTATTAGTTGCCTCCTGCATGCCCCAATCCAGTTGGGGGTAGACCTGTAACTCAGGTACATGTCCTTAACCAGGAATCAAACCCTAGACCCTTCAATGTGAGTGCTGATGTTCTAACCATGAACTCACACCTGCCAGGGCACACTCCCCTCTTTTTATAAGGACACCAGTCATATCAGATTAGGCCCACTGGAATGACTTCATTCATGTCCACTGATTACTTCTGCATGATCCTTTCTTCAAAGAAGATTGCATTTTGAGTTACTGAGCATTAGAATGTCTACATAAGGCATGGACTTCAACCCATAGCATATGCCAATGCTCTGCATATATTTTGTGATTTCAACCTCACAGCAATGTCTTGGGGTAGTTGTTTTGAAGTTGAGGAAACTGAGGCTTAAGTAATTCAGTAGTTTGTTCATGATTGCACAGCCAGTAAGTGGCTCAAACAGGATTTAGGACCTAAACACTCTGATTCCAGAACCCAGGATTTTAACATCTTTAAAAAATGTTTTTCTTTAATGATTAAGGTATTACATATGTGTTCTTATCCCCTTCTTGCCACCCCCTCCCCACTCATGCCCTCACCCCTCCGGTGTCTGTGTCCATTGGTTAGGCTTACATGCATGCATACCAGTCCTGTGGTTGATCTCTTCCTTACCCCCACCCTCCCCTACCTTCCCTCTGAGGTTTGACGGTCTGATCGATGCTGTCTTATTTCTCCTTATATCCTTTTTAATTCCCTTGCCTGGAGGAAGTTACTGGCCAGAAACTAAGGAACATTAGTAGTAATTTCTAACATGAGTAATTTCTGTGGTTGCCTAACACTGCCACCTGGCGGTGAGAAAAACTTTCTGGCCCAAATTGCATTGCAAGAAATACTCACTGGCCTTTCCCCCTAATTACACTAATACAGTCAAGTAATTATGAATTCTGCTTGATCCTGCTTGGAACCAAATACAAATAATATGAGAAAAGAACAGAACAGCAAAAATTTGAGCTGTTCTGAATGGATCTAAATTTTGCTGATTAAAATAAGCATACATAATGCTAGTAAACATTTTGTGATAATATAGATTGAACAGCTTTATGTTTCCAAAACTTTTGTATTTTCTAGGTTTAACCTGGTCTTATTCTGTTTTGAAAACCAGTTTCTCCTGATGCTCTTCTTCTGATGACTCATTCCAGACACGATTTCTTTCTGCTGTTCAAATTTATGATTAAAAAATAACACAAGATTAGCAATTTCTAACCATTAAGTGCTCTTTCAAAGAGAAAAGGAGAAGCTGTCCAGAAGAATTGGCCTTGTGGCTTTTTTCATCTCTGAGTTTGCAATTTCCTAGGACTTAATGTGGCACCACTCTCTACTGTTTGTATCCACCATCCAGTATTTGTTACCACAAGTTCAGAAGTGATACAGCATAACATGCTCAAAAATAAGCTAGAGCCCTGGCCAGTTTGGCTCAGTGAATAGAGTGTCGGTCTGTAGACTGAAGAGTCCCAGGTTCAATTCCAATCAAGAGCATGTAGGTTGGTTGCGGGCACATCCTCGGTAGGGGATGTGCAGGAGGCAGTTGATCGATGTTTCTCTCTCATCGGTGTTTCTAACTCTCTATCCCTCCCCCTTCCTGTAAAAATCAACAAAATATATTTTTTAAAAAATAAACTAGAAAAAAATCATATTGAAATCACCTGCTTTTAGAACTGGAAGACACCGTAGAGCTTATCTAGTCTAGATCACACTTGTTTGTATTTTCACAGGGGGACAATCCTGGATGAAAGGGATGGCTGAATTGACTTTTGGAGGGTGATGGCCGTAGTCAGAAAGCACTCATCACTGCTCCCTGTAACTTACAAGGACATGACCAACGTGGGGCTTGAGCACTGAGCCTGAGCCTGGGGTAGGAATGTTGATGGACAGTTTTAACAATGAGGTGTTTTGGTCTTGGATCAGGCACTTTTAACCATAACATCAGCATCCTGCCATTGATAGGTGGCTAGTAAGTCTAGTGACACTACTTACAAATGCTTTTCCTCAAGCAATTTCAAACCGAAAGAAAAGTTGCCAGTACAGTACAAAGACCTTTTTCCCTTACCCCCACCCCCAAACCATCTAAGAGTTAAGTTGCCAACCAGATGCCCCATCATCTCTTAATACTCTAATGTGTGTTTCTCACAAACAAGGACATTCTCTTTGATAACCTCAACACAGCTAACAACATCAGGAAACAAACACTATTGCATCATTGCTCTCTGGTCCTCACACCCCACCCAAGTTTCTCTGAGTGTACTAGTAATTTCTTTAATAACAAAAGGACTTTGTTTAGAATGGAAGGACTTTAGTTGTCCCCTCAGTGTAGAGCAGCTGCTCAGTCTTTTTTGACTTTCCTTATCTTGATACTTGAAATGTGAAGTTATTTTATAGATGTTTTTACTCACAATTAGATTCATATTATACATCTTGGGCAAAAATATTATAAATGTGATTGTCTGATTGTACCTGATTAGGTGGTATGTCATTTCAATTGTCCCATTAGTGGTGATGTTCACACTGATCATTTATTGGATTTAAGGTACTGTATGCAGGCAGTGTTCCTTTGCAATGTTTGAGCATTTTGTGGGAGATACTTTGAAACTATGCAAATATTCCACACCTCATCAAATACCAATTTACTATTTTATATCAATGTGGACTCATAGAATAGACCCAAGGACTTATTTGATATATACATACATATATATATACATATATATACACATATATACATATATATATATACACATATATACATACACACACACACACACATACACACACATACATACTAGGGGCCCGGTGCACAAAATTTGTGCGCGGATCGGGTGGGAGGGGAGAGCAGGTGGGGAGATCACTCAGCCCGACCTGCTCCCTCTCCAATTTGGGAGCCCTCAGGAGATGTGCTACTGATGACTTGGGCCCACTCCACGTGGTTCTCTGCTCTCTGCCGGGCCTGTCTGCTCCACACCATGGGGATAGGAAAGCAGGCCCTGCTGTGTGCTGCCTGCAGGTCCCCATCACTTGCACTCCCTGTTGCCATAGTCACCACCCTGCAGGCCCCGCTGGGTGCTGCCTTCAGCCCCCGTTTGTCTGCTCAGGGGTCATCATGGTGACTTCCAAGCAGGCCCTGCTGGGCGCCACCTCCGAGGTCCCGATCACTGGCTCCACCTCCTCCACAACAGGAGCCCAGCAGGCCCTGCTGGGTGCAGCATACAGCCCTCGATCGTCTGCTTGGGGGTCATCATGGCGACCTCCCAGCAGGCCCTGGTAACACTGCCAGCATCCTTCCCCATCGCTGTGGGCACCACCATTTTTTTCCCAGAGTGATGGTTAATTTGCATATTACTCCTTTATTAGATAGGATATATATATATATTTATTTATTTATTTATTTATTTATTTATTTATTTATTTATTTCATCAATTGTGTGTGTCACAGTGGGGGAAAAAGAACATGAGAAATATGGTCTTAAATGCAGAAACAGGTTTACTACATTTTTATGTTTTTAAATATGTTTTTATTGATTTTTAGAGAGAGAGAAAGAGAGAAAAGAGAAAGAGAATCATCGATTGGCTGCCTCCTGCATGGCCCCCACTGGGGCTCAATCCCAAGACCTGGGCATGTACTCTGACTGGGAATTGAACTGGCGACCTCTTGGTGCATGGGTCAACGCTCAAGCACTGAGCCACAGCGGCCAGGCAGTTTACTACGTTTTAAACAATACTTGGATAAACTCACTGTCCAATTTAAACATAAACACTTAATAAATGTTTGTTAGCGAAGCATGATTGTCAGAGATAGAAATGGAGTTAGATAAATTCAGGCTAGTAAATCTGAGGAGGAAAAGAAATGGATTAATTTAAATGCAGGGTAGGTAAGACTGGCTGCATGAAAACCCAGAAGGGAGAAATCTGTGCAGAGAACACAAGAATGGCAAAGAGAAGATGCTGAAGGAGTCACTCTGATTATAACCTTTCAGAATGGGTCTTTCCCAAGTTTTAGTGGCATAATTAAAGCAAGTCTTCACACAATTTACCAGCTTCCTTCACTCCTTACTCCTCTTCCTTCTTCTTAGGCCGTGGGAGTGCTTTCCAACTAAAATAGTAATCCCCTCCCCCAGCTGGTGCAGTATGAGAAACAGGTCCTGCAAACTTTTGAAATATGCAGGCTATTTTACATCAGTCTGAACGATGAATTGTTCATCCCTTCAACAAGAATTGATTATCTGCTCTGTGCAAGGTGCTGCCCTGGCTGTAGGAGGGACAATGCTGACAGAGCAGATAGGATCCCTACCCTCAGGGAATTTGCGACCTAATAGTGGCCAGAGTCCAGGGATACTGAGGATGATAAAGGCACCAATCACAGAGCCCAGATGTGTGAAGCAAAATGGGGACTTCAATATTCTAGAGCCACGAATGAGTCCTTCAACCACTTGGTCTCTGTTTTTGCTTGAAATGTTGTAACTCCAAGGAATATAGTCCCCCAAAACTGACGTATGTGATGTTTTTTGTATCCACCCTATGCCAGCAGGACAGGCCATTGAGCTGTGGTTACAATCCACTGCATTCGATAGGGCCCTGACCCAGGGTGGTTGACTTTATCTAGTGTGGGGTTCCATGTGGGAGGCAAAGTTATAAACTCTTCAGAAATAGTATGTATGAGGGATGGCTACAATAATAAGATCATTAGACAGAGAGAGGGAGGTTGCTGGTGATGTAAATAATGGCCTTCAGACTTCCAAACAGTAAGTGAGGGAGGTCAGGCCACGAAACCTTTCTCTGGATTTGAGCCCCCAAACACTGTCAGGTTACTAAAACAAAAGGGAAGAATCATCATCGCCCAGCACCTTACCTCGATGCTGCTCTAAAACAAACACACAGATAGAACAATGTGCAGTGTGGGGCTGGGGACCCAAAAAAGCTGAGAAGCTGAGGTTCCAATTTCATTTTCAGTTTCCAAAATATTCCCGAGTTTGGATGTGAGGAGAAAGAAAGAAAGGTCCCGCGAGGCCACATGCAGAGGAAGGGCTGTCGGCACAGTCTGACTAACATTCCACTTCCTGCTTTTTATTTGATTTGAATCTGAAAAAAACAGATACAAGAATGGCTGGTGCGCGGGCCAGCCCAGGCCAGCACATAAGGCTTTGAAATCCTCTGTCATTTCCATCCCATGGTGATCACAGGGGCTGTTGTCTAGAGGAAGGAAAAAGACCTGGGGATGTGTGTCCTGGAGATGGGTGTCCCCAGCCCTGCAGCCAGCCGCCAAGGAGGGCGCTGTCATTGGCTGGCCTGCTATAAGCAATCAACTGCCCTTGATGTCCTTACTCTGCGCCCTGGGCAAGCTGCTTTCTACCGGACAGAGCTGGCGAAAGGCTGGCGTAAGGATGCAATAGCGGTGATGGGGCCTCATGCTCACCCAGGCCTGGAAGGAGCGCTTTCATAGGCCTTCTGAGTGTTTTCTTTATAGAGCAGCGGTTCTCAACCTGTGAGTCGCGACCTCTTTGTGAGTCGCGACCCCTTTGGGGGTCGAACTACCCTTTCACAGGGGTCGCCTAAATACATCCTGCATCTCAGATATTTACATTATGAGCCATAACAGTAGCAACATTAAATAATTTTATGGTTGGGGGTCACCACAACATGAGGAACTGTATGAAAGGGTCGCAACATTAGGAAGGTTGAGAACCACTGTTATAGAGACTAGGAGGCTGTTGCTTCTCCTTTCTTTCCCATTCTTGTCAGTTCACGGGTCTTTCCCGCGTCCTAATAACCATAGATTTCATTGTCCACCCATCCACACTCCCTGCTCCTCGCCAGTCGGTGGTCTGGAGAGAACTCGTAAATGTCATTGGTCACAAAGCCGCTCTCTATGCTGGCCAGGGTGACGAACCCGCTCTCAGACGGGTTCACAGCCGCGTGGTTGGAGTCACAGGACATGTTATCAGGAGTGGCTTCTCCCGAGCACCCTCGGAATGAAATGTTCTTCAGGTCCGGCCGGGTCTCGGCCAGATCAGCTTCGCTCTGTTTCCGGATGACGTGGTAAACCTCCAGGTCCGGGCTGTTCCCGGGGCCAGGCGAGGGCCAGATGGTGCGCGGCTCCTTCGCTCTGGGGCCTGGCTGCTCCTGTGTCCTAGGAGAGAAGACGGATGAGTTTTCAGACGCGGGGACTGCGACCATCCCTGTGCCCGACCGTTCTTGTGTCCGACCATCCCTGTGCCCAACAATCTCTGTGCCTGACCATCCCTGTGCCCAACAATCCCTGTGCTCCACCGTCCCTGTGCCCGCTGGCCAGGCAGGAGGCCATCCTGGGCAGGCAGAGCTGCACTGCTCACCTGCCTGACTCCATAGTCAGGGCATCCACAGGGTAAGGAGAACAAAACAGGGGCGTGTTGCTATGTCCAAAGTGACTGTAGATCTACCACTCACTGCTGCCAGAGCATGGAACAGAGGTGTCTGTCCTGGGACCCCCAGAGCCCTCAAAGGGTCCATGATAGGATGGGATGGGGAGAGATTTCACTTAAAAAACCCTCTTCTCTAAGTGAAAAATGCCAGTCCTTCAATTCTAAGTGTAGGAAAATAAGTAAGAATAGAATTAACTTGATCAACAAGAGAAATCATAGATATTTTGTGATTTCGTGATTTTATAACATCACAGTAATAATAGATGCCTTAAAATGACTTCAAAATTATAATAATGACACCCACCACTAAATAAAGCAGCATCAGTAAAGGAGCACATGTATTCCTGTACCACATTCCTCTGGGGAAATACTTGCTAAACTACATATTTGCATAATCGCTTCCCTTGCATCCAAAGCATTGTAGGTCATGCATTGGAAAGATATGTTTCCGGGAAGGACTCGCTTGGCTTCGCCAGGCCTGGTGGGGTGCTAAACAGGCAGAGGAAGGAAGACAAATAAGAACCAATCACAGAGTAAGCAGTTGTAAAACACAATTGTAATTTTTTTGGACTGAATTCAATTTTTAGATGAAAAGAAATTAACTAGTAAAAATGATTACAGTAATAAGAGCGAACATTTTTGAGTGCTTACTATACACCCATTCTGCTTATACGAACTGCTTTGATTCTAATAATTCTCTAAGGAAGTCGTTATTAAATGCAGCAGGTTCTAGACTCTTACTAATTCATCTTACTTGGGTCATCAAAAGGCGTCACATCTGAAACGGGTCCTTCGTTTTCCTGTTGTGGAGTGGGCACACCAGCCTTCTCCTCTGTGTACCACGACAGTGGGGGGGAAAGGCAGCTGGGAAGCTCTGGGCATCTCAAAAGTGTGGCAGATGACCCATCAGTGGAGTGGCCCTGGGCTATTAGTGTAGGTGTTTTGTATCAATCTACAATGGCTATTCAGTATTAGCCATTGTAGATTAGCAATGAAAAGTATTTGGTTACTTCATTTTGAATAGAGTGGCTTAATTTCAGATGTTTGCCAGAATGTTCTGAAAGAGATGTTTTCCATGTGGCTCATTATTCACTCCTCCACTCACTCAACAAACATTTGGAATGAGAGCATGGGTTTCTGAGAGCACTTGGCTGAGTGGATACAGATGACAGTTTCACCCCTAAAGTCATTTTTTTTTTAAAAGAAAGAAAGAATGCAAGATCACTCTCAACCATAGCTCAGCACAAATTCTTGGTACTTCAGAATGCCTAGAGCACGGCAGAGAATTTACTCTCAAATCTGCAATGTTGTTTCTCTTGTCACTGCCATGACTTTCAGTTAAGTAAATAGGACAATATTCAGATCTGAGCGTTCAGAAGACAAAGGTTTGCATGATCAAGGTTTTACTTGCCTCCTCCTCCAGGTCCAAATCCAACAGACAACTGTGGTGACCAGCAGGAGGAGGACGAGGGGGATGCCAGGCACTAGGAGGTAGACAAGGTTCCAGGCAGCTTCTGAAAAGAAAATTGAACATTATCTGTATTAATTATTGTTATGTGCTTCAAAACAGGCTTTAAAAAGCATAATCCACATAATAACACAGTATTCCAAAGAGCATCTCCTTTCAAAAAGTGAGTGTTTTCTACCTGTCCAATTATCCCAGGTAACAGAGAAGTTTAAAGTTTGGGTCTCATATAGTATCAGAAGGGCATTTTTTTTCCATTTGAAAGATATTCTCTCTTCTTGTCCTTCCTCTCCCTTAAGGAAGAAGGGGCTGCTTGGGCAGTGCACATGTTCCCAAGGCGGGGCAAGGGAGAGGGAGGAAGGAGAGTCTCCAAGTTATTACCCAGAAAGAGACAGTCACATGAAGCACGCAATTCAGACTGCACAATCTTCCCAACATTCCTAAGGATAACTGGATCCAGTTGGGCCCCCGAGCAGTGACTTCCTCTGCCCTTTAAGTCTTAGGACCAGAGAATTTTCTTTCAAGGGGCTTTGGAGGATCAAGGATTGGGGACTGACCCCCTTCCCTAGTCCGACTGGTTCAAGATTCCCATCCACCCAGAGACTGTTGCTTTGTTTTTCTACAGAATCTGTTACACACACACACACACACACACACACACACACACAGAAACACTTTAAATGCCACCTTAATAACAAAGAGCAATAAAAATGCCCCCCATCTTTGCAATGCACTGTGTACTTTCACCCAACATTTCCACTTATTATCTGTTGTAGAATAACACATTTGATTGGCTTTTGTCCCTGGTTCCTGAGAGGAAGGGGCTCTAAATCTGTGGAATTTCTCAGGTAATAAGAATGATTGTTATTCAGGAGGCCCTCAGACCATATCAGAGTTGATGCTGACAGAGATGTCTCCCAGTGGGGCTGGAGGGGAGGCAGTGGGGCCTGGAGATTGAGCTCAATGACATGGCCAATGGCCAAATCAGTTATGCTAATGTAATGACATCTCAGTAACACTTCTCACACCAAAGCTCAGTATAGCTTCCTGGTTAGTGAACACACTGATGTGTCAGGAGCACGAGAAGGCATCCTGACTCTATAGAGAGAGGACAGGAGCTCCCCATTTGGGACCTTTCTAGACCTCACCTTATGTGTTTTTCACTTGGCTGGTCCTGATTTGTATCCTCTATAATAACATGTAGTCATAAGTATAGCGTTTTCCTGAGTTCTGTGAGTTGTTTCACCAAATTAATGAACCTGAGGGAGTGGTGGGCACCCCCTGGATTTATAGCCAGTTGCAGGTGGCTTGGGGACCCCAGAACTTGTGGCTGATGTCTGAAGTGAAGGCAGTCTTGTTGGGGCCTAAGCCCTTAACCTGTAGGGTTGTGCTAACTTGGAGGGCTAGAGTCAGAACTTAATCACCATACCACAATATCCTATTTTATTTTATGGACACAGTTTCTCAGGTAGTGAGAAAAGCATTATTACTTCCATTATGCAAATGATTAAACTGAAGCACAGAGAACTTGTGGTTTTTTTAAAGATGTCCAGTGACAAAACCCAAATTTCCCTCTTAAAATTCAAGGTGGAGCCCCCAGTTGGTGGCTCAGTTGATTGGAGCATTGTCCCACACACCAAAAAGATTGGAGGTTCGATTCCCAGTCAGGGCACATGCCCAGGTTTCTGGTCAATCCCCAGTTAGGGCGAGTACATAAGGCAACCAATCAATGTTTCTCTTTCACATCAATGTTTCTCTCTCTAAAATCCTAATCCTGGGGTGGGGATAACAAAACAACAACAACTCGAAGTGGAGTCCAGGTTGAAAGTCCACAAGCACTCCAATTCATCACCCCATTTTCTTTTATCTTTTATGATTTAACTTTTAAAAGGTTTTTGCTCTTTTCCTTTATTTGTTTCACAATTTATATTCAACATGGATATTATGCAGCATGGTCCGTGACTCTCTGCTCTTATTTCCCTACATCTATTCTCTCAATCTCTGCCCCATCACCCACCCCAGGACTTCTGGGTGGTCCCCAAGGCTCCATCTTCATGCGGATTTTTCCTGCCCTGCAGTCTAATTTCCCCTATCATCTTAGGATAGCTCCATTAGCATAGTCGCTGATGAAAGCTAACATTTGATGCAGTTTTTGCAAAGTCACAAATGCCCTGTCTAGTTCCACCGTTAAGTAGATATGGGATGGAAAAAGGTAGGAAATGTAATTGTGGGTATTTGTGATCAAGGGAGTCCCATGATCTATTTTTCCCGGGAGAGTTCTGTACATACCTTTGTTTTCTTTAAATATTTCTTCGACATCTTCTTTCTCTGTGTTTTCTGGAAGTAGGGGTGTGGCTGGCTTTGTCCTTTCACCTGGAAACAGATACATGAACTTGAGAACCTGGAGTGTCAAAAGGCAGTCACAATTTGACCATTGACATTCATAGACACAGAACAAGGGTAGACTTCGCTGGGAAAGAGGTTTAGTTGTTTTTATCTTTCTGGTGAGACTCTTGCTGCCAAGAATCATGTAATGCAACAATCAGCAGGTGGCTGGCATCAAGGCACATACTGTACGGAGGTGCTAAGAGGAAGAGTCAATGACTCATTTCTAGACCCAAAATGATCAGTTTGGCCCAGTTGTTTAAAGAGATGGAGCTATTTCTTCCATATTGTCAATAATGACAAGTAACATCTCAAACTGAATTTTCAACGGTTCCTTTTCAGCTTTGAGAGAAACAGATAACATTAGAGAGCAAGACACTCCACGACTCGCCACGGCTAGATATGGCATATACCTGCTTAAATGTTCTGGGTTAACAATGATCTTTCTGTTGAACAATCTAGTGTAAAGAACATATGGTTCTAAACCTATGAAGAAGGGCTGTGAAATAGCCCAAATTAGCCCAAACCTCAAAAGACAGGCTTACCTCCCAGCCCCGTAGAAGGAACTGTTGGTTCCTCTGTGGCAAAAAGAAACAAAAAGGAAATAATAACTAATTTCTATGCCGCCTTAATGAAATTGGCCAGATCATGGCATCCAGTTATTTGCTCATTCAATCATCAATAAACCATCTTCGTTATGCAGTTAGTTAGGATCACTCGTGCACAATGACTAGCCCTCCCCCAATTTTGCTTGTGCACTTTTTTTCTTTTTTAAAAAGTATTTTGAAATTTTTAAATATGAGGATTTCCAAATATACACAAAAATAGAAAGACTGGTATAATGAACCTCTATATACCATCATCAGCTGCAATTCTTATCAACATATAACTAATCTAGTTTTAGCAATAATCCCTACTCCTTCCCCTCTGCATTCAGGCCGGGGTTATTTTAAAGCAACCCAAGACATTGTAACAATTCCTATTGGGATGTTTTAGAAAGCAACAGACAATGATCTCCAAGCAGTGGAAGTAGTTGAGGGGCTAAGTAGACCACTGGCAAGCCCCTAGGTAGAGACTGGTGGTCCAGAACTCTGAGTCATTTTACATATTTCAAAGAACCTCAGGAAAGTCAGGTTGCACAGACAACTTATACAAATGTTTGTACTCTCTTCTGGCAGTCACTCTCTTATGCCAACCAGATGGTCTCAGGCTCATGGGGATGGAGTCCTCAAGGGCAAGATTTCAGAATTCACAGTCCTAAGGCCAGGATGTCAAAGTGATTCAGAGAGAAAACTTTTAATCATCTTCTCATCAGGTCAGGAATTTGTAGCAATGAGTCAAATCCATTAATTTATTTAAAAAAACATTTATACAGTGTATATCATATGACAGATAATATCATATGCTCTAAGTATTTTCTAAGATAAACAATTTATCCTGATAACAACCTCATGAGGTAGGCGCTATTATTACTCTGATTTTGTTCATGAGAAGCCAAGGTACAGGGAGATTATATAACTTGTCCAAATCCTTCAGCTATTAAGTAATAGCTGAACTGGGATTTGAAACAATAAATTCAAATAAAAATTAAAATCATAAGGAGATAAACTTTGTGCAAGATAAAGGAGATAAAATAGCAAATGAGAAATAGTCCCATCCTTCTAAGGCTCTTACACTCTATAATTGGGCCATACAATATGGAAATATAAGACAATATTAATAGATATCCTATATAATAAAGAGGGAATATGCAAATTAACCATCACTCTGGTCAAGTTGCACCCACAGCCGAGGCTAAGTTCCCATAATGAGCCTTAAGGAGCAATCAGCATGGACCTGAGTCTGCGCACCCACCCACTTCCTGCATGGGGTTTGACAGGGGACCTCAGGTCGTGCCTTCCACCCACAGGGCTTGACAGGAGACCTCAGGCTGCTCCCCCTGTCCTGGCACCAGGCCAGAGGAACTCATGCTGCATCCTCTTCCCTGGTGCCAGGCCGGGGACCTCAGGCCATGCCCCCTGCCCTGGCCTCAGGCCAGGGGGCCTGAGGCTGTGCCCCCTACCCAGCGGGATTTGACGGGGGCCCTCAAGGTGTGCCCTCCACCCTGGTGCTGGGCCAGGGGACCTCAGGCCATGCCCCCCACCCCAGCACCAGGCCAGGGGACCCCAGGCTGTGGCTCCTGCCCTGGCACCCAGGGGACCTGAGGATGCACCCCCCACACACCTGGCAGGGCTTGACAGGTTGGGACCGGCCGGGTCTGGATCTAGCCCAATGAAGGGGGGCCGTCCAGGTTTGGGTCTTGAGTGATTTTGAGGTGCAGGTGGGTGGTTGAAGACTTGACTCTGGGTTCCATGGTGCACCTCAGACTCTGACAGGAGGAAGATTTTCTTATACGTTTTACTAATTTTCTTTAATCTCTGACACTTCTATTATAGAAAAAGGGCAAATAGCAATATTAAAATATTTCCTCTAATTAATCCCCTTTTAATGTGCACGAATTTCGTGCACTGGGCCACTAGTTGATAAATAAAAATAAATGTTTTAATATTAATAAATATTAAAATTTGTGATGTTACATTATAGTACAAAGTACACTCGAAACCGTTACATGATCTACTCATTTTCCTGTCTTTCTGTGGTTTAATCCCCTGTGCAAACCTGTAGCAGTCAGCATATTTACACAGCCTTTGCTCCAGTCCTGCAGTACATCTGCAATGCATCGCCTGTGACGAATTGTCTCTGATTGTCACTGAACCTGACTGTGCCTTTAGCATACCCAGAAGTAATCAAGTGTGCAGATCTGGCTAGTATGCCCCCTGCTCTATGTGGTCATGTTGTCAAATGCAGTTTGGGATGTTAATCAATCAGTCCCTTGCCACTCTGGCATAATGAGTGGTGTGCCATCCTGTTTGAACCACACTGGATGAACTTTCCCTAATCCATCAAGTTCAGGGATTAATTGGTCAAACGTGTACGTTTCCAGACCTCATGCCAAACATGTAGTGAGGGAGCCAGACTTGTAAATAGGTTGTTAAAGTAATGTGTGTGTGAGGAGCTATGATCCTCACGGGAGGATCACCTAACCTAGTTTGAGGGGCCCTGGAAGGTTCCCAGAGGAAATGATCATTTTTAAAAATTTATTATTTTGAAGTATTTTGTGATTTATATAAATTTGCAAGAATAGTACAAATAATTTTCATATATCCTCCACCCAAATGTTATTAATTTTATCATATTTCATTTATTTACTTATTCTCTTTAATCCATCTCTCTCTCTCTCTCTCTCTCTCTCTCTCTATCTATCTCTCTCTTTCTCTCTCTGTCTATCTCTCTCTCTCTCTCTCTCTGTCTCTCTCTCTCTCTCTCTCTCTCTCTCTCTCTCTCTCTTTAATTGCTCTGAAAGGTGACCTGCTTAGACAGCCTCCAACTTTGCAATCTCCTGCCTAGGACAACTCTGCATGGGGGTTAGGGAAACAGGTTTCTGGGAAACATATTCACTTGAGATGGTGGAAAGAAAGAAAAGAAATCTTTTAGCAGAAAAAGCATAGTCCAATTCAAATATTAAAAGATGATTACCTAGTAACCAACTAGAAATAAGTCGTTTTCCTGTTGGGAAAGGACGCAGAATTGGAGGCAAGCAGTTGGCTTCATGGAGGTGAGAAACTTGAGGGATAGATCAGAACTAACTTCAAGTTTAGATCCAGGCAGTTATAATAGAGGAGTGGGAAAACTCCAGCAGAATGAGACTGCAGTCTTAGAGTCCAAACCCTTGACAGACCCAGGAGCAAATGCCCATTGCATTTTCAAGGTACATATAGAAGGTGGTCTGGGAGTTCAAGCTCATCAACGTGTCTACTATTTGCCCCAAACCAGAGAAATTGGTGCATTTTATCATCTACTGCCTCAGGTCACAATTCTGTTTCCTAAAAGCCGCAGAAAATAATCTCACATGGCTGTTAGAAGACTTGTAGGAACAATGGCCACTTTCTTTTTATATTTCTTGTTTATTCCAAGCTCCAGCCAATATCACATGTGGAAAGAATAAGAATTTATAATTGTCCACTTAGAGGACTTTTTGTTTCCCGAAGTTTGCATAATTCTTGTTTTATTATACACTAGGGGCCCGGTGCACAAAAATTTGTGCACTCGGGGTGGAGGGAGTCCCTCAGCCCGACCTGTGCCCTCTCACAGTCTGGGACCCCTCAGTGGATGTCCTATGATGGCCCCAGTCTGCCAGGCGCCTTTTGTGTGTGTGTGTGTGTGTGTGTATGTGTGTGTGTCATCACTGGGGACCTGCCCCCAGCCGCATCTGA
>PVJC01042227.1:0-15021 GCA_004026665.1 Murina feae
GTGGGTGCTGTGTGTAGGTGGGTGGGGCACCATGTGCGGGTGGCGGTGGTGTGTGTGGGGTGGGCGGGCCGCTATGGGTGGGTGGCAGGCTGCAGGCCAAAGGTTGGGTAGGAATAGGCTGAGCTGAGGGACTCCCGAGTGCACAATATATTGTGCACTGGGCTCCTAGTATTATATAATAAAGAAGGAATATGCAAATTGACTGTCTCTCCAGTCAATTTGCACCCACAGTTGAGTGA
Source organism: Murina feae (assembly GCA_004026665.1). Lineage (NCBI taxonomy): Eukaryota > Metazoa > Chordata > Mammalia > Chiroptera > Vespertilionidae > Murina > Murina feae. Next base: position 240 of record PVJC01042227.1, read on the forward strand.
TGGTCAATTTGTACCCACAGCTGAGGCTAAGTTCCCATAACAAGCCTTAAGGAGCAATCAGCAGGGACCTGAGGCTGCACGCCCACCCACTTCCTGCATGGAACTTGACAGGGGACCTCAGGTTGTGCCTTCCACCAGCAGGGCTTGACAGGAGATCTCAGGTTGCTCCCCCCGCCCTGGCACCAGGCCAGAGGAATTCAGGCTGCACCCTCTTCCCTGGTGCCAGGCTGGCGGACCTCAGGTCATGCCCCCCGCCCTGGCCCCAGACCAGGAGACCTGAGGCTGTGCCCCCCACCCAGTGGGACTTGACGGTGGCACTCAAGGTGTGCCCTCTGCCCTGGTTCTGGGCCAGGGGACCTCAGGCCATGCCCCCCACCCCAGTACCAGGCCAGGGGACCTCAGGCTGTGCCCCCTGCCCCAGTGCCAGGCTGGGGGATCACAGGCCACTCCCTCCACCCAGCAGGGCTTGATGGGGAAACTCAGGCCATGCCCCCATGCCCTGGTACCCAGGGGACCTGAGGCTGCACCCCCCATCTGGAAGGGCTTGACAGGGTGGGACTGGACGGGTCTGGATCTAGCCCAAGTAAGAGAGGTCATCCAGGTTTGGGTCTCAAACGATTTTGAGGTGCACGTGGTGGTTGAAGACTTGACTCAGGTTTCCATGGTGCACTCCAGACTCTGACAGGAGGAAGATTTTCATATATGTCTTACTAATTTTCTTTAATCTCTGACACTTCTATTACAGAGAAAGGACAAATAGCAATATTAAAATATTTCCTCTAATCTCCTTTTAATGTGCATGAATTTCATGCACTGGGCGCCTAGTATATATATAAAACTAATAATTCAGTACACAAAAAACTAAAATTAATCACCAAGAAACTTATATATTGTATTCCCACAATGCTCCTTAAGGTATAATGCATTATTTTACAGGTCACTATTGATCAGAAGTCACTTTCCATAAGGTATGGTTATGACTGACAAATGACACCAGTGAACTCTTGATTTTTTAAAAAATATATTGTTATTGTTGATAGTATTACAGTTGTCTCCCATTCCCCCATCCCCCTCCTCCCAGCTCTTACCTCCCCTCCAGGTTTTTGATTATTTGTTTTTGTTTTTCTCAAAAATAAAGCAAAATATAAAAATGTGCTCTTGCATGTTGCAGAAAGCTTCAGAATAAGTTAGCAGACTTAAGAGCAGGGGAAACAGCTAGTTCTTCTTCCCAACCCCATCAGATTAAGCACTGGTCATAAGCTTTAAAAAGAGAATGTATTAGGGGTGAAGGACACCAAGAAGTGAGTGATAGTGTCCACTGCCATTATCCCTAATGTTCCAGAGCATGAAACCCTTTAGGGTGGTCCTCTGCCCCACCGTGAATGTGGCTGGTGATGGTTTTACTTTGTTGGTTGTGATTTTTGGACCTTGGATCTGCTGCTTGCTTCCAGTTTACTTGATTTTTTAAAAATTTTGTTTTATTGCTTAAAGTATTACAAAGAGTGTTAAATAAGTCTCCATTTTTCCTCCTTGACCTTCCCCCCTCCTCCCCTACCCCTCAGTGTCTTGTGTCCATTGATTATGCTTATATGCGTGCATAGAAGGCCTTCAGTTGATCTCTTAACTCACACCCTCCCCCCTAACCCTCCCAAGCTTTCCAGCTGTGGTTTGACAGTCTGTTCAATGCTGTTCTGCCTCTGTATCTGTTTTTGTTTATCAATTTATAATGGTCTTTATTATCCATAAATAAGTGAGATCATGTGGTATTTTTCTTTCATTGACTGGCTTATTTCACTTAGCATAATGCTCTCCAGTTCCATCCATGCTGCTGCAAATGGTAAGAATTCCTTCTTTTTTACAGCAGCATAGTATTCCATTGTGTAGATGTACCACACTTCTCTAATCCATTCATTCCTGATGGGCAGTTAGGCTGTTTCCAAATCTTAGCTATGGTAAATTGTGCTGCTGTGAACATAGTTCTGATTGGTGTTTCTGGTTTCTTGGGATATATTCCCAGAAGTGGGATCGCAGGGTTAAATGGGAGTTCCATTTTTAATTTTTTGAGGAAACTCCATACTGTCTTCCACAGTGGCTGCACCAGTCTGCATTCCCACCAGCAGTTCAGGAGAGTTCCTTTTTCTCCGCATCCTCTCCAGCACTTGTTATTCGTTGATTTCTTGATAGCCATTCTGATAGGGGTGAGATGGTATCTCATTGTTGTTTTGATTTGCATCTCTCAGATGAGTAGTGACTTTGAGCATGTTTTCATATGTCTCTTGGCTTTCTGAATGTCCTGTTTTGAAAAGTGTCTATTTAGGTCCTTTGCGCCTTTTTTTTTTTTTTTTTTTTGCCCATTTTTTGATTGGGTTGTTTATCTTCCTTTTGTTAAGTTGTATGAGTTCCCTGTAAATGTAGGAGATTAAACCTTTATTGGAGATAACATTGGCAATATGTTCTCCCATGTAGTGGGTTTTCTTGTTGTTTTGTTGATGGTTTCTTTTGCTGTGAAAAAGCTTTTTATTTTGATGTAGTCCCATTTATTTATCTTCTCTTTAGTTTCTAATGCCCTAGGAAGAAATTGGTGAAGAAATTGCTTCAGCATATGTCTGAGATTTTGTTGCCTTTGGATTCCACTAGTATTTTTATGGTTTCCCATCTTACATTTAAGTCCTTTATCCATTTTGAGTTTATTTTTGTATATGGTGTAAGTTGATGGTCTAGTTTCATTTTCTTTTTGCATGTATCTGTCCAGTTTTCCCAACACCATTTATTGAAGAGACTGTCTTGACTCCATTGTATGTTCTTGCCTCCTTTGTCAAATATTAATTGAGCATATTGGTTTGGATCAATTTCTGGGTTACTTGCTTTTTTTCTAACTATTTTTTTCAAAGTAGGTTCACCCTGAAGGAATACTACTTCATGACCAGGCTAGCAGAATTCAATTTTTATGTAGTTTTAACCTAATTTTTCTCATTGGAAGAGTGAACTCTCTTCTCCCAGAACATTTTAGTGAGAAATGGTAGAAGAGGCAATTTGTTGCTGATGTTTGAATTCCTAAAGAGCTTATGCTCTAAATGGAGTCTTTAATTTTATTTGTTGCCTCCACTGATTTATTTTACCCAGTGAAACAAAATTTAACAATACTAGGAATTTTTTTTTTTGTAATCAGCAGTTGCCAACCAATACAAGATTATCTGTTTTCTTTTTATTCAAAATTATTTTAATCATAGTAAGTTGATATTTTTTCCTTTCCTCATCTCTATCAATAAGATAATAGCAAATAAGAAATTTTAAAAACCCTAAACAGATGGAAATTTTCAATTTCATATCTGTTAACATCAATAAAGAGATTAAGTATTGTCATATTTTTATTCTCACAAAAAACTTAGTAGGAATGCTATATTGAACAAAATTATTTAATGTGTGACTATTTTATTAGAAACTAGAGGTGTGGTGCATGACATTCATGTACTGGAGGGGGAGTGGTCCTTCAGCCTGGCCTGTGCCCTCTCACAGTCAGGGACCCCTAGGGAATGTCTACCTGCCAGGAGGTGAGCCAGGCGCTTCGGGCTGAGAGGCGCTCCCCCTGTGGGAGTGCACTGACCATCAGGGGACAGCTCCTGCATTGAGCAACTGCCCCATGGTGGTCAGTGTGCGTTAGAGTGACCAGTTGTTCCACTGTTCAGTCAATTTGCATGTTAGCCTTTTGTTATATAGGATAAACATGATCATATTTTAGTTTTTTGAAAAATTACTTTTAATGGTAATTATTAGTCAAAAGCTTTACTTTTGAAATGGACTTATTTAGAATAGAATTCTTGTCACATCACTTTTTAACTTATTATGTTAACATAATAGGGCCACGATGATCTTCAATCAACTTTTAGAATATTTATTTTGGAACATTTACCAAACTAGATCTTTATGTGTAGTGCCCCTTCCACATTAGTCTCCCGCATTTGTGGAGCTAATGTGTCAACACACCTACTCCTTAAGCTGGTATTTTTCCATTTTGAAGAGTAATGTTCTTGGCCAGCTCTTTCTGATATAGACTAATGATTGAATTCTCCATCCTCTAACTATATCTGTAAACATAGCCCTTAATCAGCAAAGTCAGCTTTTGACAATTGAAAACATAAACATAACAGATAGGCTAATGATACACACAAATCAATTAAATTGATTTGTGCTTGCAATGTTGATGCATCATTTAGTTTTGCAGACAGATATTCTTAATCAGACAGTACAGAAGTTACCTTTGGTTTCCAGAGAAGTTTTTCTTAGAGCACTGAACCTCAAATATGCTTTAGCACTACATTCATTTTAATAGTCAGTAGTGCTGCTTGGATTTGAAACGTGCTAACATTCAGTTGTAATTTTCTCAGTAATTTATAGTGCTTTGTGATTTTTGCTTTTGAAAAGAGGAAAAAATGTATAAGAGCCATCACAAATCTTTCATACCCTGATACACTACTCTCCCTCCAATCCACAGATCTTTTATTAAATTCCACTGTGCCTCTGTAGGAAATGTGAATAGTCATTGAAACTTGTTCTACGCCAAGATTTGAAAGCCAGTATTCTGAAAAAATGTATCCAGGGTATATTAAATGAATACCAAACTTCCTGGCAATGAAATAACTAATAGGAGACTATGACCAGTTAAATTTAGAAAAGGAATTACAAATAGTACACGGGTTTTTATTTCAAGGTCATTTAGAATGTGCTCTCTTAGTCCTGTGGGATTCCATCCGAGTTAGATTCCATTTCACATGTGGGGCAGTCTTATTTTTTTCAGCCTATAAATACCTTTAAAGACATATAATAAAGGTAACTAATATGTGTTAAGTATTTATTCCTGAGATTGTGCTAGATGCTTCCCTTTAAATCTAATAATTAAATGATAAGAATAATAATATGAGCTAATGTTTTTTGGACACTTACTAGGGGAAAGATAGTTTGCTAAGTAATTTTCATTCCTACATTATACTTTTTCTCATCAAGTTTGTGAGTTTTGCAAATAAAGAAATTGATGCTTACAGTGGTTCAAAAAATTGTTGAAAATGGCTGCTACTTTAACTAAATGGCAGAGCAAGATTCTAATCTCCATTTTTGTCTCCAAAGCCCATATTCTTGGAAGAATGTCAATAGAAAGGTTTTAGAATCAAACTCTGTCTTAGTATCTTCATTTGTGAACTACTGGTAATAATAATAATACTTATGTTACAGGATTCCAGGGAGGGAGAAATAAGAAAATAGGAAAGTTAAAAAAAGCCAATCAATGTGGACAATTTGCAGCCAGTTTGTAACTAACAAGCCATTGATCTTCCCCAGCCAGCACACAGAGCAAAAAATTTTAAAAAAATCTCCCTCATGAGAGAATACAGAAAGGTAGGGGGAAAAGGGGAAGAAAAAAAGGGCTGTTTTACTCCCTAAGAAGAGAAGCCAGCAGTCTCAAGGCTTGGCAGATACAGTTGCCAGGTGCTTCTCATGAATTCTGGGAAGGCCACAACGAAGTAAAAAAAAAAAATACCTTGGGAATTAATCTGTACCAAAATAGCCAGCAGAGGAATTTTGAGCCCTGTAGACAGGAGGGTTTATAATGCCTCAGACTCTCACCCAATTTGCTCTTCAGATTAGCTGAGAGCCCGTCTATGCTTCATAAGCTTGATTTTTGTTTTGCTTTTTTTCAATAAAGATGTATGCTTTAATTACTTTAATAAATTGGCCCTTCATGACACAGTCAAGGTCTCGCGTATAAATTCATTTATATCAGAAGACAAGGATGAGGTTGGGGACAATTCTCTCCCAGTGGCTCAAGGGCTGTCTGGTAACACCTCTCTGGTGCCTGTGACAGGTGCCAGTAACACTTGCCTCAGAGGATTGCTGTGAGAATAAAATTAGTGAGTACACATGAAGTTCTTATAATGATAGTGCCTGACACACTATAAACATTCAAGAAACAGTGGTATTTTTTATTTAATGACAAAAATAATTATAACCCTGGCTCTGTTGCTTAGTTGTTTAGAGTATCATCCCAATATGCCAAGGTTGTGGGTTTGATTCCCCCATCAGGGCACATACAAGAATCAACCAATGAATGCATAAATAAGTGGAACAATAGATTGATGTATCTCTCTCTCTCTCTCAAATAAATTTTTAAAATTTAAATAAATAGTAAAAATAATTAAAGGTTGCTATATTCCAAAAGATAGTGATCTTTTCTTTATATTTTGATCTTATCTTACTATTATAATTAAAAACACTAAAATAAAAAAGTTCATTTTTCATTCTAACTGCCAATAATTTAAAATAGCAAAATGTAAAATATATATGCAAACTATTATTTAATTTAATATTTTGGGGATCTATGACTTATTTTATAAAATCAGCATGTCACATACAAGGATATTTGAGAAGCAACATCCACTAAAAAGCTTTACTATTAGAATTAGATCCTCAAAACACTGTTTCCTTTTTTTTTTTTTTTAATCCCATACAAGATGAGAACTTAACTATAAGGCGTTGGTTAAAACTGTGATGTTGGTTCACGCCATGAAGATAATGTTTAGAGGGCCAGACACTGCTTTAATTTTTAAACCATCCCCCTAAATCTTTTTTCCCTTTAATTTTTTCCCTTTAATTTATTGATGAGAGAGAGAGAGACAGACAGAGAGAGAGAGAGAGAGAGAGAGAGAGAGAGAGAGAGAGAGAGAACATTTTGTTGCTCTACTTACTTGTATATTCATTGGTTGACTCTTACACATGCCCTGACTGTAGATCAAACCTGCAACCTTGGCATATCAGGACAACACTCGCCAACTGCGATAACCAGCCAAGGCACCCAAATCCTTTTCTCAATGGACTGGAAAAAAGCTCCTGTGTTTGCGTCTTTAGTCTGTTTCTCAATTTATTACACATTATCTGGTAGGAGCCAGGCAAAAGGCATGTTGGCGGGACACCTGTTTTTAAAATGGCCAAGTTTTCAACTTTGATGAAACAACTTTTAAAGCTGACATCATTCTCAGTTTAGTACTTGTTATTCCTTTCTCCAGATCTTTGTTTCCCAGTGGGGTAGATTACTTGCCAAGAATGACCACTTTTGCTGAAGTGTTTTTGTAACTGACATCACTCAACCTCTCAAAATAGCAGTTTTATCCTAACTTACAATTAGTAAAAGGGTTTGAAGTGCAGGGAAACCTTAGAAAGTCATCCCAGCAGGAGTTGGCTCTTAAGGATTGTTTTACGCTGTGCTAGGCCAGAAAAAGTGGCCGGCTAATGCCGCCTTTTAGTCATGATTGTGTTTCAAAGACACTTAAATTAGTTATTCCATAGTTGAATAATATTTGCCTTTAAAAAAAATTATTCTGCAAGTATTACATAGGTCCTCCTTTTCCCCCATTAACTTCTTCTAGTGCACTCCCATCCCCTCCACCAGGCCCTCACCACCCCATTGTATGTGTCCACAGGTTATGCATATATGCATATAAGTTAATTGGTTGACCTTTTCCCACCCACTCCCCTTCCACTCTCCCCTCCCTCTGAGGTTCAACAGTCTGTTCGTGCTTCTGTGTCTCTGAGTCTAGTTTTGATCGTCAGTTTATTTGGTTCATTAGATTCCACAAATGAGTGAGATCATGTGATACTTAACTTTCTCTGACTGGTTTATTTCCTCAGCCTAATGCTCTCCATGTCCATCCTTGCTGTTGCAAATGGTAAGTGTTCTTTCTCTTTTACAGCAGTGTAGTATTCCATTGTGCATATTCACACAATGTATAATTATTTTCTCCACTCTTTTGCTGTTGGGCACTTAGGCTGTTTCCATGTCTTTCCCTTAAGTACAATAAGGTTGGTGCAATAAGTACAGTATAGAAATCATTAGTGCTGTTCACTATTTCTGATATCTGGCTACCTAATGGGATTTTCTTTCTTTATTTCCTATTTATTTAGCTTCCTCAGGTGAATCCTTGTGACTAGTTATGGCTAACGGAGTCATGAACAGAAAGAAGTAGCATGGATCACCTTTGGGCCAGAGCACATAATTGCCAGAGTGCGATCCTAACGAATTACCTTTCCTGCTGCCTCTGTGATAGGTACTGTTCCAGATAGTGGCTGGAACATCCATTGATCTCTGAAAGGTAATGAAATGCAGAATCCCCAACTGATCTGCATTGGTTGTCCAGAGTGAGCAAAACAATAAACTATGTTGTGTTAGTCACTGAAACAATTAGGGTTGTTTAGTTAGGACAGCATAGGCAAGCCTATCCTGACAGATACACACAATAAGAATGCAAAAGAAAACTTTTGGCTATTCAAATAGCAAGCTGGAAAGGGTGAGCTAGCATTTTTAGAAAGTTACATTTATAGTCTTTAGTGACTTATTTATATATATTGCAATAATTTTGTTTCATACAAACCTAGATCCCCAAATTGGATGCATGATTTATTAAGTCAATACCTAAATTCTAAATAGTCATTATGGAGCAACAACTCACAATGAATTTATGCAATATTTTGAATATTCTTCATGATAGCCCATATTATAAAATCTATTATATTCTCAAAATGAAAAATAAGACATAATAATTGCAAAAAATTGCTATTCACCTACACAATATTCTGTTGCACAGGGTCACCAAGCTATGGTTGCATTCTTTGCTTTGTTCAGAAATACTTCTCTCCAACTTCATTTCCTGTAATAAACCAATTGTGCACCATCATCCTTCACATACAGAAATCTTGTATGAATTATTTTCTATTTTTACTATATACTACCTCATATGGGTGATAAGTCACCTTTGTTCAAAACCACTATGAAAAGCAGTGCTTAAAAAATATTTCTTTTTTATTTAGAGTGGCTGACGCTCTATCCACTGAGCAAAATGAGCTAGGAAAAAAAAACACACATTTCTTAATTTCATTTTCTAAATGTCTTTCAACATTGAAGCTAGTGGGAAAGTCAAAGTTCAGCCTATTAATACCTGACCTATTTTAATATATTTCAATCTTATTTCTTCTTTATTTGAGTTTTCCCAGGTGTAACAGCACCAATAATTTTAGTCCATTCCATTATGGCATCACTTTTAACCCCCACCATTCTTTTTATTATTCATCTTACATACTTCTACACTGCACTATCACATACTCAAAGAGTAAACAATAACCGAGTTTCAGGAACTACAGTTTATAAAGCTGCATGATTATGCTACATTTAGGAAAGAACTTAAGATTGTTAATTTAAAAAGAACTCATAAACATTAATTTAATAGTTTTATTTTGTTTTTATTTATTTTATTTATTTATTTTTATTCCTTGCCCAAGGATATTTTTCAATTGATTTTTAGGGAGAGTGGAAGAGAGAGGGAAAGACAGAGAGAAACATCTATGTGAGAGAAACACATCGGTTAGTTGCCTCCTGCATGAGCCCTGGCCAGGACCTGGGCTGGGTAGGAGCCTACTACCAAGGTAGTACCCTTGACCAGAAACAAACCTAGGACCCTTTGGTCCATAGGCTGACATTCTATCCATTGAGCCAAACCGGTTAGGACTAATTTAATAGTTTTATAAGGTCTATTAATTTAGGCACTATTTTCACAATAACCTAAACTAGTACTTTAATTCAGAAAATATTTTTAAAGCTTTTAATTGTTCTTTATCTTCCTTGCAATGCCACACTATATTTTCCCAGCAAAATTAAAAATTTCTTGTAGCAATGCATTTTAACAATTACTATAACTCATAGCAAGACACACACTATGAAACAAAAAAAATTTTTTTTGATTGTTAAGAAATGAAATCTGCCCTAACCGGTTTGGCTCAGTGGATAGAGCATCAGCCTGTGGATTCAAGGGTCCCCGGTTCAATTCCAGTCAAGAGCATGTACCTTGATTGCAGGCACATCCCCAGTGGGAGGTGTGCAAGAGGCAGCTGATCAATGTTTTTCTCTCATCAATGTTTCTAACTCTCTGTCCATCTCCCTTCCTCTCTGTAAACACTCAATACAATATATTTAAAAAAAAAGAAATGAAATCATTCCATATTGGATGATTCAACACAAGATATGGGAAAGTACTTTATTAAACAACTAAAATTTGAAGTAAGTTAATGAAATTTAGTTCTTTCACCAAAGGGCAGACATGAGTTCCTTCAGCATATGACTAATTAAAACTCTTCTGTTATGCTGCACAAATGAAACAACACCAACCATTTTTATTTTAAATGATAGCACTGGATTCTGAAACTGAGTCCTGAAGATTGGATGCATATTTCAAAGGATAGTACACATGTATGCACTAATGTAGCTTCTTAAAACTTCACACTGCAGGGTTGGATGAAAACACCTGTGACCATTGCTGTTCATTGTTGTGTGACAAAACAGATTGAAAAACTTAATATTTATATAATTTGTTCCTATATAAATTTAAAAGCATGTATTAATTACAACACAAAAGTTATGTTAAAACACTGACTCATTTTTAGTTTTGCCTGCTGATTAGAACAATAACCTGTATCTCTCTATACCTCCACTATTTTTCAGTACACTATACGTAAATAATCCACGTGTATAAGAAATAACACCTAAAGTATATTGAATTGTCAACTCTCTAGAATTTTGGAAAGTTGGAACAACATAGTCTGAAATTATATAAATAAAAACTTTATCATATGGTTTGAGTAGAATGAGTTATATTTTATTTACATAGCATATCTCAGATGTAACAAAAGGAAGCAACTCAGAAAGGTCCAAGAAAATCAGCCATATTTTACAATATTACTATGAATAATCTACAAGACAGAGAATCTTCCTACAAACAGTCATGAGTGATAACTTTAATTCACCTATTTTGAAGCATTTTTGAGGTAGCTCATAATAAAAGTTACTGAAAATGTAAAACTTATTCCAAAATAGAAATATAAAAGGTGAGGATATGGGATATTCTAATATAATAAAAGAGTAATATGAAAATTGACTGCTACCCAAGATACCTAAGCCATGCCCACCAGCCAAGCCACGCCTCCCAGCCAACGAGAGCGGTTGTATGCAAATCAACCCAGCCAAGATGGAGGCCAGCAGCCATGGAGTTAGAGCAAACCAGAGGCTTCTGTTGCAACTGCCTTCCTAGGCTGGCTGAGCCTCTGCTCATGGCCATGCCCACCAGCCAATCAGAGTGGCTGTATGCAAATTAACCCAGCCAAGATGGAGGCTGGCAGGGCGGCTCTGCACTGGGAGCCTCCGCAGCCAGCATAGCTGTGCCAGGTGTGTCAGCTCAGTGTGGGGGGTCCAGCCTGGGGCCTCCTTGGGGCATCCAGGAGCACCTGTCCCAGGTCCACTGCCTGGCTCCGCCCCCTGGGGGCCTCCACCAGGCATGCAGGAGAGCGAGTCCTCCCCGGGGCGTCCAGGAGCAGCCATCCCGGGTCCACTGCCTGGCTTTCCCCCCCCCCCCCCCGGGGGCCTCTGCGGGGTGTCCAGGAATGCCTGTCCTGGGTCTGCTGCCTGACTCTGCCCCAGGGGCCTCCTTGGGGGCATGCGAGAGCACCCGTCCAGGGTCTGCTACCTTCATCCGCCCCCCAGGGTCCTCCACAGGGCGTGCGGGAGCGTCTGCTGCACAGTGCGAAGAATCCGAAGCCAGTCTGCTGCCTGGCTCCACCCCGGGTGTGTTCGCTCAGCAGCAGGGCCCCACCGAGGGATCCTGCACCAGCGTCCACCCCTGGCTGATCACCCAGCTCTGTGCCAGGTGTGTTCCCTCAGCAGTGGGGGCCCACCAGGCATGTGTGATCGTGGGCCCTCTGGTGGGAAATGTCCAGGCCTGCACTCACCAGCCCTCCCAACCCCTAGTGCACGAACCCTGAAGGGGCTGTGGGCAGCCTGAAAATGGCCCTTCACCCAGGCTGGCCAGGCATGCCAGCAAGTGGACATCCCCCCCCCCCGAGGTGTCCCAGACTGCAGGAGGGCACAGGCCGGGCTGAGGAACCCCCACCCCCCGAGTGCACAAATTTTTGTGCACCGGGCCCCTAGTTAAACAGAAAAACAAACCTCTTTTAACTAACTCCCACTTAATTTTTTACCTGAATAAAAAGCCTTGGATATCAAACAAAAGAGTGACAAATTAATGAATATTCACATGCTTTAAGCTCAAAGAATGTTTATTTATGTGCATGTAATTTTTAAATAATTTCCACATTTTCTAGAAATCAATTAACCAACGAATTTGATTCCAATTATGTAAGGTTAAGAGGTTTCAAATGCATTAAGATATGATGATGGCAAGAAATAGTAGCAGTTTGGCATAAAACTTAGTTCCAAGCAGAAGTGGACTTTCCAGGTAGCTAAATAAAACTTAAACTTCAAAGCCCTAAGTTGACTACATTTGTAGTCATACTTTTTAATTCCTTTTTCTTAAACAGGTATCCTAAAATTATAAAGACCTAAGGTCCTGTGAAAAGCTTGAATTGTCTTTTTCCTCCAAGTTTCTTGCCAGACAAGGAAAAATATAATTAATTACACAATGTTTAGTGTTTAATAAGAGGGAAATTTCTAGTTCATCAAGAGTATAAACATTTTTCAGTTAATATTCTCATAGAAAAATTTGCTATAAAGTAATTTGTGTGAAGGCATTGAAAAATATAATATAGTCCCCTGAAAATGATGTCACAATCACAATATGCCAATATAACATAGAAAAATTCAACGTAATTCTATCTACTGAGTTCTTTTATATATACTCAGCAAAGGCATGCTATTAAAATGTACTTCACATACTGTTCTTTTTTCAAGATTGTACAAAAGTGCCCTGGCATCCAGTTTTGTGGGAAAGTGTGTTACAGGTGTGGGTAGAGAAGAATAATAGCAAACTCAAGTGGGAGGAGAGAGAATAAAACAGAAAGAGAAGAGCTAAAAGAGCAAGCACATCGTGTACAGAGAGGATATTATTCTGCCACAGTAAAGTGGAGAGACAAAATGTTTTGTGGAAACGATCAACAACTTGTGAAGGATTCTTAACTGCTATCATGCATAAAATGAGAGCAATACAATTAAAGCATTATTAGTAATGAAAAAACTGGATTTTCAATGCAGCTAACTGACAAGATGATACAAAGGTAATTGGTCATGAGAATGTTTAGGATTAGTAAGTGGTTGTCTATTTTAAAAATTGCTTTACCATAATTAAATTACAAAAGTCTCTGTGTTTGATTGCAGCACATCTCTATATCCTTATTAAAGAAAATATTTCAAATGTAGTATGGATATTATCTGCTAACAATAAATATGCAAATCAGGATTTGTCTAAAGCTACATCACTGGCACATTGAAGGTACCTGACATATACAAGATTCTCAAATAGTTTCAGTAAATTAAAATTTACACAAAGTCCTCATGAAACTGTAGAAATTTCAAATGCAATTTTGTTACAAAAGGCATAGTATGATTAGAAATAAACTTACTGTAAACAGTATTTATTTTAAAACTAGAGGCCCAGTGCCCAAAAATTTGTGCATTTGGGGGGGGGGAGTCGCTCAGCCTGGCCTGTGCCCTCTTGCAGTCTGGGACCCCTCGGGGGATGTCTACCTGCTGGCTTAAGCCCACTCCCTGGGAGATCAGGCCTAAGCTGGCAGTCAGATAACCCTCTGGTAGCCCAAGAACCCTCAGGGGATGTCCACTGGCCAGCAGGATCCAGGCCTAAGCTGCAGTCAGACATCCTTAGTGCTTCTGAGGAGGTGGGAGAGGCTCCCGCCACCACTGTTGTGCTGGCAGCTGTCAGCCTGGCTTGTGGCTGAGCTTCCCCTGTGGAGTGCAGTGACCACCAGGGGGCAGTTCCTGCATTGAGCATCTGCCCCCTGGTGGTCAGTGTGTGTCATAGTGACCAGTCATTCCTAGTGGTTCTGCTGTTAGGGTCAATTTGCATATTACCTTTTTATTATATAGGACAGAGGCCTGGTGCACAGGTGGGGGCTGGCTGGTTTGCCCTGAAGGGTGTCCTGGAATGGGGGGAGGGTCCCATTGGGGTGCCTGGCCAGCTTGGGTGAGTGGCTGGCCACATCTCTTCAGGGTGGGGCTTCCCACTGGGGTGACTGGCCAGCCAGGGTGAGGGGCTGATGGCTGTTTGCAGGCTGGCCAACCCCCCAGCAGGAACATTCACCCCATGGGGGTGTGGCCAGCCTGGATGAGGGCCATTTTCAGGCTGCCCAACACTCCTTCAGGATGGGGGAGTCCTGCTGGGGTGCTTGGCTAGCCTGGGTGACTGGCTGATGGCTGTTTTCAGGCTGGACATGCCCCCTGATGACCCAAGTACCCAGACTCTCCTTTTTTTGGTGTGTGTGTGTGTGTGTGGGATTTATTTATCTTCTACAACTGAAAATTTGTAGGCTTAAGCAGAGCCCAGGGCTGCCAGGGCAGGCGGGAAGCGTGGCTTCCTCCATTGCTGGGGGCAACCCAAGCCTCCTGCTTGCTCCAGCATTGTGGCTGCGCCATCTTAGTTAGGTTAATTTGCATACTTGCTCCTGATTGGCTGGTTTGCGTGGTTTGTGAGCATGGCTTGAGCATAGTGGAGTGATGGTCAATTTGCATATTTCTCTTTTATTATATAGGACTAGGGGCCCGGTGCACAAAAATTTGTGCACTCGGGGTGGAGGGAGTCCCTCAGCCCGGCCTGTGCCCTCTCACAGTCTGGGACCCCTCAGTGGATGTCCTATGATGGCCCCAGTCTGCCAGGCACCTTTTGTGTGTGTGTGTGTCACCACTGGGGACCTGCCCCCAGCCGCATCTGAGGCTCGGAGCAGTCCTCCT
>PVJC01042228.1:0-15018 GCA_004026665.1 Murina feae
AAAAGTACACAGAGCCTTTCTAGAAGCTCCTCCACAACCCCAGGATGACTTCACCCACCTACATAAACATTGCTGGAGTTCTTTTATTACAGAAATGTTCTAACATAAAAAGAATACTCGAATCATCTCCCGTATTGCACGCGGCTTCAACAACACTCATAATTTTGCCAGTATCACCTCTCACCCATCACTGCCCTTCCTGGTTTTGTTTGTTTGTTTCTTTGCCTGCTGGATTGGCTTAAAGCGAATCCCAGATGCTGCATCATTTCATGTGTAAATGCTTTGGTATGAATTTCTGAATGGTAAGGTCATGCTTTGTTTGTATGGTTTCCCTAACACCATGACAGTAATGCACCTAGTAAAACCCACAGCAATCACTTCATGTTATACATGGGCCACACTCAAATTGTTCTAATTATCAGAAGATGGCTTCATACAGTTGGTTTCGTTTATGTGCATCAGGACTAAACAAGATCCACACATTGCATTTTGTTGTTTCGATGTGGTAATTTTAGGCAATTCACTTGAAATATTTCCTTCCTCCCTCCCCACAAAAGGCTGAAATACTCAGAAAAGGGAGACTGAGAGCTGCCATAGCACAGCCTGCTGCAACAGCACCATTTTCCCCATAAAGATTTTCCCTCAGTCCTTGCTAGTGGCAATCCATAATATGCAAATGTGGACTGGAGTCAATATGTCTTAGTATGTAGGCCTCTGCATTCTTCCTTCTAGGAATACAAATCAAGGGAGGTACACTCAGGTGAATACCCGAAAGGAAGTCGTCATGGTCTCCCCTTCTTCTCCGGTGTCATTTCAATTTCCCCTAATAATTATTGTAATGGTAATGCCACACTATATTTTATATCGTATTGAGGGTTTACATAGTACTTCCACATGTATTCAACTTACTCTAGCCAAGAGTCCACTTTTTATGAAAAACATTTCATTTCACATGATTTTCCATGAGCGTGTGTAAGAGGACAGGTGTAACTCCTTTTTCACAGATGTGGGAATGGGCTCAGCAATATTAAGCAGCTGAGACCCCATAGTCAATAGAGTTAAACATTGGGTCCCAGTTGGACCAAATATACCCTGCCTTAACCTTATAGAGAAAACCCTAGAGCAGCCTCCTGCAAAACACCCTCTAGCCTGCCACTATCTGGTAAAATGTCATGTATTCCCTTTAGGGCTCCCCCCAACTTTGGGGTGCCCTGGGTAGCCACTGTAAAATGCTATCTTAGGAATCAGGAGAAGGAAAATTATTTGAGAATTGTATAGAGGTAGATGTGGAATGATCAACCTTCCCAGTTTCCCCAGAGAGGGACTTTCAGTGTCAAACTGGGATAGTTCTGGACAAACAGGATGAATCAGTCACCCTATATGGACACATACGAGCTTCATGACCAACTATGGATGGAAATTTAGGAAGAAGATTGAGTCACTGGATAATTGAGTGGATGGTGGTGCCATTTACTGAAACAGAAATGTTTAATAAAGAACAGATAAGAGAGGAGAAAGAGAATAATAAGTTTAAAATATGTGACCAAATGAAAATGTCAAATAAGCAGTTGAGCAAACTGGTAAGTCTGGTGTATTATTATTAATAACAGCTAACAGTCAAGTCCCACTTATGTGCAAGGAACTCTGTATGTTAACTACTCTCCTTAGCAGCCATTTGTGTATCTTCATTTCCTACTTGTAAAGGCAAAGAAGTTACTCTGCACAATACTGTTTGAAAATGATGACACTGGAACTGAAACTCAAATTAGCCTGGATTTGAAAATGGCCTTTTCTGTCTTCCAGTTGTGTGGCCTTGGACAAGACCCAGGGAGTTTTGTCATCTCAGCCTTGAAAAAACAGATGCCATGCTGAGAGCAGACTGTGGGGTTGGGAGGAGGGAAAAATCCACTAGGTGCCAGACCCAGAAATGGCAAAACTTATAATCAAGGTTATTTTTAGAAGCTGGAAAAAAAGTAAGAAGTGCAGACTTCAGAAAAGCAAACTATAGGTCAACGCATAGGAAAAATGAAACTCCAGCCACTTATTCAAATGAGACAATGCAACTTAAAGGTCAGGTGGTGTGTTTCCTGGGGATCAAATTGCTACGATTCAAACCTGGATGCCACCACGTATTAGTTATTTAATGTTGAATGAGTCACTTACGTTCTCTCAATGGAATTTTCTCAACTGGAAGACGGTAGTAATTATGATAGTTCCTCCCCAACGATCTCACCCACTGATCAGGTCGAGAAGTGAACAGGGTAATTTATGTGAAGTGCTTTGGGTATGTACCTAGCAGTGTCTAGCCAAGAAATCGGCATCACTTAGATCTTTCAATAAAGATAATGTAACACTTGGAATAAGCTACTCGGGTGATAAAAAATCTAAGTGAAATATGGGACAGTGATGCAGCTCAGACATGTACAGCAGCAGGAAGTCAGCATCACTGAAGCCCCAATGACCTAGTCTTCAAAGACACAAGAACTCAGACATAGAGCAAAGAAGAGAGCTAAGTATCTAAAAGCCGAGGTATCAATGAGACATGATATCAGGCCTGGTGGAGGCCAGTCACTGGGACTGAAGACACCAGGCAGGTTAGGACTACCAGAATGAAGAACTTGGTGCTCTGCCCCTAGAGGGACTTACCTGGGACTCTTGAGTCTCAAATGGAGATAACTTTAGTGCTCAAGGCTGAGACTGAGTAGAGCCTTAAAAGAAAGTCCACCAGAGAAACGAAGGCTGCTAGGAGTCTGACACTTTCGGATCATTGCTAGGCAGAGTGTGAAAGGCCAGATGCCTCTTTGACTTTCCTTCCAATGCAGGGCTCTGTGACTCACTCTCGTAACATTTTCTTTATTTGGGAAGTAAGATATAAACATTTTTTTCTGGGGGATTCCAGTAGGATAGTAAAAACAAACAAACAAACAAACAAACAAAAAACCAGGAAGCACTCAGCTCTGTTAATTGTGCATCTTAATGTGGCATCAGGACGTTTGTCACTCCAATGCATTTCCTCCTGATACCCACCTCAGATGCTTCAGGAAGTCCAGTTGATCTTATGGGAAATTAAGCAGCAGGAAGATTCTGCAGCCGTGCTAGTCTAGACTCTGATATTGATCATGGAACAGACAAATTAGAGGAATGAGGTAGAGTGGCCATCTTGTGTCTTCGACATAAGTGCAAACACTCAGTGGAGAGTGACCTTTAACGAATGCCAATCTACTTTATAAAGCATCACATCTGTGACTCTTTTCAAAGTGTGTGCTAATGGTCAACTAGACGGTCCATTGTCAACTTCCTCTGATTCACTTAGGAAAACTCCTGAGGGCCCACTACAGGGTTTTATAGGTTTCTCATTGATGTTTGCTTTTCAAATGTTTGTCAAGTTCAGGCACTTGTGTAGGTCCCAGTAACGTTTAAAGAATTCCAGCAGTGAAAATGATCCACAATAAATGGGCAAAAATAGAGACTCCTACTGAAGATGAGGTATACCAACCCCAACATCTTATAGCCCCAGGAAATCCAAGTCCCAGAAAATTAAGAGGCATCAGTATGGTAGATTGATAAAGATTTCTGATTCTTAGCCATGCCATGCACTTGTTATGCATAGTTAACATTTGTACTTAAATTCTATACATTGGAAATAATGTCACATCTACCTCATGCATGCCATGTGAACACCTGGCATATACAGGCACTCAGCAAATAATATATATCTTATTAGAAATATTTATAAAACACCTGGTTCTAAATAAAGTTTATATGTTATATTCCAACATCACAGGACACTAATTCCTAAAATGTGTGAATCATTATGTAGTCATCATGTTACTTATTTAACCACTAAATACAAGTCCTTTTGTTTGACTGACATTTTAAGAGTTAGACTAAATCACAGATTCAAAGTATTAGAGTTGTAAGGACCTAAAGGCCTTAGCAATTCTCAGCCTAATCACCCACAGAATGTTAACATGATTTCCCTAGGAAATCTGGCCAATGGCTATCCTGTAACCATTGCAAATGAGGATGGGAGCCCTCTAGACACCCAGACAGGTCATTAGCTAGTACATACTGAGGAACCTAGTGGAGACTTTTATTCCCTGAGAAAAATTAGAAGTATTTCTTTATTACTTCCACTTATAAACTGGAAGCTCACTTTTCGGAGCCAGAATACAGATTCTATGCAAGTATTTGAGAGCAGATTTGTATCTCTTCTCAAATCTTCTCGAGTCTTGGAAAAAGCCCTTCATCTCACATAGCCAGTCTTCGTGATTTCCAGACCAACTCAGCCCAAAGCACTGGCCACTCTCATACTGGGTGTTCACATTTGCACTGACTTCAACTCATTGATGCCTTTTAGGCAGAATTGCCAACAGTATCCTCAGAAGTAGTTATTCCGATGAGGAAGATAGTGATCCATTCAATGTATTTCCGTTAATGGAATTAATGTTATCATCCTAAATGATAACTTTCAATTTTCTAATTCACCTCATTAGTTGCTTTTAGCATTTTAATTTGTTAGAGTCATTTTGAATTATATAATCTTTATATTCCCTATGCATCCCTACTGTGGCATTTTGTAAGTAACAGACAGAATTATTAAAGAGTCCTTAGTCATCAGTCTCCAGGCCAGATACTTCTCTATGACACCAAGCCCATTATTAATATTCCTAACTCCTTCCACAATTCATCTGCCAGTAGCATCATTCTCAGCAGCACTTGTCAAAACTTCATCCCTGGGGATGTCAAAAGAGGCGCTTTCTCAGGAACTTTTTCCAAAGCATTATTCAAGTGAAAAGGTCTGTGGATTGCATTTCTTGTTGAATTATCATGTAACAGTCCTATGTTCTCAGAATTTAATATTTACAAGTCTTGGGGTCTTAGGAAAGTACATTTATAGATTTCAACATAGAGGTCTCAAGCAAATACTAGCCAGGTACCAGGGTAGACTAGATCAAAAGTTCTTAACTTATAGGAATCCATGCATGAACTTCAAAAACTGTAATTCCCCTAGAATCATAGACAATGTTTTATGGTTGTGTAAATGTGTGCATTTTCTTGGAATAAAGTCCCCAGCTCAAAAGAAACCTATATTCAAACACTATCATTGAACAAGGTAAAGTGTAATTAAAGATGCCCTAAATTTAAGCCTGTCCTAGCCCTTCATCATATTTCCTATCTGTGCTGTGCAGCAAGGCCATACAATCCCACTTCCACTCTTCATTCCTTTCCAATGGCTCGAGATAGACAAATATACTGTGCTTACATCTACTGGGGTTACTGTGCTGTGAAACAGCAGCACATTCAAAAATTGCATTCAATATAAAAATTTCTGGGGGCCATCTCAACGCCTTCCAGTGAATTAGTCTTCTGATCTAGTGTTTATGAGAAGAGATTTTTTTAAAAATTGAGAATGAATCATGTGGACAGAAATTTAAAAAAAGGCAGAGGGTTTGGGTTTTAAAAAGTGAGGGAAAGTATAGGTGAACTGCTTTTGGATCAAGGGTGCAATTAGCAAGGCTAGTCCCTAAGTTCATCCTTGGGACTATTAAACAAAGCATGTGGGCACCCAGGAAAGAAATGTTTTCTAGAAGATGAGTAGAATAGCTTCAAAAAGGGAATGATGATCACTTCCTTACCAGAACCATTATATATCTATGTGGGAAGAGAGGCAATGCACTTTCTCTTCATATGGGTCACTTAGAAATTCCCAAGTCTCCTTTGTGCTAGCTCATGCCTGCATGTCCTCCTACATGCTGTCTGTCCCCTGTTCATGGATGTCCTTTCTGCTTGTGTCAGCTTCTACAATGCTCCACTGTCACCTTATCACCTTACCTAGGGAGATTTTTCTGACCACTTGGTCTGATTCAGATGCCCTCACTCCAAGCAAAGTACATAAGCGGATGGAAACCTTATTGTGAGCTCTGGCTTCACCAACTCAAAGCTGTAAAGTGACCACAAACCACACAGGGGCAATAAAGCTGGTCCCTTCTTTCTGCCTGGGGTATTGTGAGAATAGATGTATGCAAGCTCTTTAAGCCCTTCAGAGAAAAGGTGCCATCTAAATCCACGTGATTAGTCACATCACTATCCAACACAAATTGAACCTCCATCCCTTGGAGACTGTTTCATTGCTAATTTCACTGACAGCAGTTGATAAAGTTGACATTTGGTTTTAATGGCACCGGCTAATAAGCTGTCAGAAGGTTTCCTAATCTTATCAAGTATTAGATTACATTACAGATATTAAAATAAGTCTTAGAATTAACATAAACTATGTTGGACACTCCACTGAATTAATCTGATAGGATATTCCATGTTTTCTTCTTTTCTTCTTCACCCTAGGAGAACTTACATCTTTGTTGGGTATGAAGAGGAATGTTTACAGAGTGTTCTAAGTGTGTGTTTATATGTGTGCATGTCCTGCCTGTATAGTTCTGATCATGAATATTCAGTCCACGTCAGAGTAACTGGCATTTTGGCTCAATGTTTTGAACTTTTGAAAATACACACAAACCTGCAGCACCTGGATCTGCTTAGATCCCTTTATAGCTTTCATTTTTGAGACCACTCCAATAGCTATCATGGAAAGAGTGTAGTGTTTAAAGTTCAGCTGAGGATGACATCACTTTAATTGCTTCTATTTATTGAGAGTCTACTCTGGATTAGTGCTTTTCATCATCATTAATTTTATCTTTGCTACAACCCTTTAAGATAATTTTATCAATTTAAACCCTCATGCTTACAAATGACAGAAAACCCAACTGGTTAGAATAAGAAAGAAAATTAACTCAAATGAAAATCCAGGGTAGAATCCAGGACCTCAGACATGGTTCAACCAAGGGCTCAAATGATACCCCAGAATCTTTTTTTCAATCTGCTTCTTTTAGATGGACCCTATTCTCAGGGTCCCTATGGTGATTCGCATTAGCTCAAACTCACAAATATAGTATCCAGTCTAAGAGAATATCTATTTCTTCCATCTGTTCAGAAAAGAGTTAAATTTTCTGGGATCTGATTGGCCTGACTTAGATCATGTGACCAGCTCTAAGCCAATCATCAAAGCCTGAAGGATGGAATGCACTGGTGGTTTGTACTGATTGGTTTAACCTATTGCATCCTGGAGGGGAAGGATAGAGACAAACTCATCCAAAGCACAAGAACCAATGGTAGGGTGACCATAAAAACAAAATTGTGATGTTGTTGTCATAGGAATGAAAATGGGGAAAGAATGGACACAAGACAGCAATATCAATAAATATTCATTATAGATTGACTGACATTACCTTCATATTACATATTACTGAGAAGGAAATATAGGCTCAGAGAACTTAAGAGACTTATGTGATATCATACATCTAATAAATGACAGGACCAGAATTTGAAACAAAAACCCTATGACTCAAAGCTAATGCTCACTATCTTCTAGGACACGACAAAATGGTAGCCTACATGGGAAGCAGTATATCTAACTGAGCCTTAAAAAGGCAGGTCCCAGACATCCACTTTCTTTGGGACAGAGTGAGCTAGAAAGCAGAGGCATCTGTAACCTCCACCGAATGCCTTCTGTGAAACTAGTCAAAAGGAGAATCAAAGAATTGGCATTGGCAGAAACAATAGTGTGGCGGGAGGAACCTGGCGTTTTCAGCTGCCCTTCCTATCATTTCTTCCAATCTATGCCTTCCCTTATCTTTCCCATCTCAATGACTGTATTATCAATTACTGTGTCCTGTTATCTCCTATATCTGATAAATCAGTAAGTTCCCTTGACCCCATCTTCCTCCAAATCATAACGTGGGTCTAGCCTCTTCTCTTCACCTCCACTACCATCACTTTAGTCCACCCTACAGCTTCTCCCCCTTTTTCCCTGCAAGAGGCCTCGAACAGATCTTTCTGATCCCACTCCCTCCTTTGATCTATCGTCTAGACAGCTGCTCGAGTAAATCTTTTAAACTTTGCATCAGATTACCCCACTCCCCTGCTCCAAGCCTTCAGTGATTTTTGCATCATCCATGGATAGGTTCCAGAATACTGTATGGTCTAGCCCCTGCACACTTTCTGATTTCATATCACGTAAGTGTTCTCTCAGCTCACCATGCTCCAGCTTCTGCAGCCTTCTTTCATTTCCTAGGATTCCTGCCTTAGAGACATAACACTGGAAATTCCCTCTGTTGGAAATCTGCATGCCCTTGATATTTCGCAGCTGGTTCCTTCAGACCATGCAGATTGCAGCTTACGTTATAAGTCCCTCAAAAGAGTCCATCTTGACCACCCCAATTAATTCAACTATCCATAACTCCATCACATCACCTATTTTAATTCTCTGCATAACACTGACCATTATCCATTATTTTTCTTCTTTGCTCCCACAAAGATGTAAATTTTATGTAATCAAGGACTTTGGATTATTTACTAGTACAGCTATATTTTCCAGGTCTAAAACAATGTCAAGCAGTGGTGAATGAATGAATAAATGATTTAATTATGAATTACAGCTTTTATTTTTAATTTGTGCAGTAACATTGACACCTGCTGTGTGTGTGCGCGTGTGTGTAATTACTAACTCTGTAAGGGCAGGAACAAGCCCTGAACTTCTATTTTCCTGGAACCTAATACAATGACTTGAAACAGACTTTGTATTGATCTCACCATAGAGAGATGGCTCAGGATTCCCTGCAGTTATGACCTGTACTTCTCTTTGGTGTAAGAGGGCTGCATGGTGTTAGGGAAAGAGCTTGGATTCAAAGACAGCCAGGCCTGGTCAGGGGTTCCCGCTCCACCATTGGCTGCTCATACATCCTTGCCTTAACCTACTCAACCTCTCTGACCTGCTGTTTTATCAACTGTACAGGGATAATAATAATAACTCACTTCACCAAGTTCTTGTGAGATTCAACAAAACTAACCAGGACACCTGACACATGGAAAGCAGCCAATAAATATTTCTTCTCTTCTTGTAACCGAATGTGTCATTAATTAGAATAATTCACACAGTTCTTGTTGAGAATATTGTATTATATATACCATATACTGTAGATATTAGGAGGGGAGGAGTCACATAATGCAAAACTCTTGGTCACTGCGTGGCTCTATTATATTGGCTCTTCCAGATTCACTCTCCTTTCTCCCCCACATGCTCCCTGGTCTGTGCCCTATATAGCAGACCTACATGAACAGTATCAATGGGTTTTCTTGCCTTCTGGGTTCTGGTTGGGTTTGACCAATTGAGAACATCAGCAGGACATTGGAGAGAGGGAATGTGGTCAGAGGATTTGGTCCCCTGGTTCCATCTCTTAAGGATGGGGGAGGGCTAAGTGCCTCCTTCAACTGACAGTCGCAGCCCTCTCCTGACTGGCTCCCAGTAACTGCGCCTTCCCTTTTCCATTTCAGGACAGAAGTGGTGAAGCGCCCATGGTGATAATTGTCCCCTGGGGTTTCTGCACACCCACTAACACATTTGTAAATATGTATTTAAATTTCCCTCCAAGTATCCAATTTGAGAGCACCATCTGTTCGCTATCCAGATCCTGCCTGAAACAGTTCCCATCTCTAAGGAGTTCACATCCTAAGAACTCCTCACACCAGAAATCAATAATACTGTTCACATCCTAAGAACTCCTCACACCAGAAATCAATAATCCTAAATGGACCAAAGCAAGAGTTCTTTCCTGCCTGCACCTACCTCGTGGTGCGTCATCGTATTAACTTCATTCATTACCCATCTTCTGCAAGAAGCCATAAATATGTCTGTGTTTATGAAATAACAGACAAAATTATTAAGTGCTGCAGGTTAAACGTTATTTCTCTGTGATTAGTGGTTCTCATCTGATCAAGTCATCTGAGGAACTTTAAAAAAAATACTCATGCCCAGGCCAGCCCTAAACCAATTGAACTGAAACCTTGGCATATGTATATTTGCAAAAGCAACCCACATGTTTCCAATGTGACGTCAAGTTGAGAACAATGGCTTTACTAGTAAATACTCCTGGAGAGACCAAAACAGTGGCTATAGGACTAGGTAAGATGCCGAATGATCCTTTGCATCCTCACATTGCAATTGCTCCTACACTCTCTGCTCACTTCCAAATTCCTCTCACCTTAGCCTCTTCTGCTTCTGTCTTAGCCATCATTCTTCAAGTAACTCATGACTTGGCCATCAAAAAGGAAGGGCTTGTGGTATAACTCATTTGGCATTTCCTTCGAATGTACTTAATAGCAGCCCCTTAGTCTCAGTCTTCAGTTCCAAGGATAGAAAGCATGCTGCCATGACACCTACCCAGAACCCCCAGCCTGCCAGGTCAGCAGTGCCCTGTAGCCTCCACCCATGTGGATGGCCCCATGGGGTAAACACTATAATACTACAGAAAAAAAATATTTTCAGGAATGGCTTTTATCAGGGATACATTTTTCACTTCACTTAGAGTGCTGAGAATGTTCAAGAGGTCTCATATCAGCAAAATCTACTGTAAGTACCCATCCTTAAACAGATCAAGGGACCTTGGTAATGAGTTCATTCCAATCTCTCAATGCACATGGATTGTGTACAACTCTGTGTACCCCAAACAACTAATAAATATGATAGCTCTTTGTAAAGTATAGAATCTTCTACACATACCTGTGATTATCATTACTGTCTCTATGACTAGAACTTCAGACCAAAAAAAAGGTTACAAACATCCTGTATAACAAAAGAGAAACATGTAAATTGACCATCCCTCCACTACACTCACCAGCCAATCAGGAGTGAGTATGCAAATTAACCTGACAAAGATGGCGGGTTCACTTGCATATACAGGCGAGAGGGACAGAG
Source organism: Murina feae (assembly GCA_004026665.1). Classification (NCBI taxonomy): domain Eukaryota; kingdom Metazoa; phylum Chordata; class Mammalia; order Chiroptera; family Vespertilionidae; genus Murina; species Murina feae. The sequence continues at coordinate 10,811 of PVJC01042228.1, forward strand.
GGACGGGGAGAGAGCAGAGCAGGAGAGCCAGAGGCTTGGGGGAACGTGACTCCCTCGGTCGCTTCCCCCAAGCCACCAAGCAGAGAGAAGAGGGGGAGAGCCAGCAGAGAGTGGAGAAGCTTGGGGAACTTGGTTCCCCAAGCCGCCAGATGGAGAGCAGAAACGGAGAGCTGGTGGCTTGGAGGACTTGGCAGAGTGGGAGGCCGTGGATCAGAGACAGAGAAAAAAGGGAAAACCTAGAGCACGGGGAGCATCAGGAATTCTGGGAATAGTTCTGGTGGCAGCCCCAGGACTGGAAGTGGAAGCCCAGAGCATGGGGAGCACCAGGAATGCTGGGAATCATAGTTCTGGTGGCAGACAGATCTCCTAGACACTAGAGCAAAGTGAGCCTGGAGCAAGTTACTTTTGCAGTTGGGGATGGAGGGAAAGCAAAGGTGAGAGACGTAAGTAAAATCAGAGTGTCTAGGAAAGATTAAAGGAGAGATATCCTAAAACTTCCAGGAAATCTCCACCAATGAAGCAAAGAAAAAAAAGCCTCTATTATTCTATGAGCAATAAATTAAACTGGTTTGGGGGTCTCAGACAATTCACTCATATGATTGCAAAGGCAGAAACTCCCAGATTGGAGAGGGCTCCCCTGAGGGCTCCCAGATTGGAGAGGGTGCAGGTCGGGCTGAGGGACCCACCCCCAGTGCACGAATCTTTGTGCACCAGGCCCCTAGTATTTAAGATCAAGGAAGTAAAAATAAATTAGACAAATTTAAGCCAATTTAATAATAGTAACGTTGGGAATGAAATTATGTCCACTGATAACAAACCTTACAGAACAGAATATTATGAATCTATGTAGATTTAAGTCTGGACATCCAAAGTTATGTCACGACAAAATATCTGAAGCATATTTCCTGGTAAGAAAGTTAAGTGAGCAGGAAAAGAGGTCAGTAGGGTGGTGAGTAAAGAGGGAATGGTTATTGGAAGCAGCAACCACAGGGCCACTCACTTGACTAATACCAAGATGAATTCGCTGCAGTTGATTCTGCAAGTGGCAAATCCATTCTGACCAACTTCCAGTCAACCAAGCCGCTGAGGTTTCTCTTCTTACTGGTGACTCTGCTGTGCCACTGTGGACCTGCAGAGAAACTCTCTCCAACTAAAACAGAGAAGGCTGGCTATTCTCTCCTGCATGACCTCAATGTCAGTTTAATGTGAATGACACTTGACGTGAAATCTAAAGAAATGATTTGATGTGATTAGCACACATAATTAGAAACTGATGTATCATAGACTTTGATATATGCATATTCATACATCTGCCCAGTAAACTTGCTTGAGCAGCTAGGGAGCTCTTGGCACCATGCTATGCTATGGTGAGCCATGGAGAGCTACAAGGCAGGGACCTCACTGCTCTAGCACACATGAGCTTACCTTAAAGAAACAGACATGATAGTTGAATCAAGAATATCAGCTAAGTGCTGTGATAGACATATGAACAGAGAAAGATGGGGCCATGGAGAAGGGGACTTCAGGGCTGCCTGGGAAATAACCAGGGTTGCTCTAGCTTTCCTTCTAGATATGTAACTATGAGAGCATATATTGTGTGAGTAAATTAGAGCTCATCATATCATATTTGAGAGAAATGGAGCAACCCCATGAGATAGTGGGGGGCAGGGAAAAAGGAGGTATTTTGAGTAGGTAAATCTCGCTTTGAGTCCCGGATCTGCCCCTGACAAGCTGTGTGTCTTCAGACAAATCATTCAGCTTATTAAAGCCCCAGTTTCCTCACCTATAAAATAGAGATGCTAATACCTACCTCACAGCTGTGTATACAGTGAGAAAATCTATATAAATGTTAAGCAAATATGTGCTGGTTCCTAATGACCTCTCGTTCTTGATTGTCCTGAAGCCATTCTCTACCTAACAAGGAAAACATCCTGTCAGGCTCTGAGTTTCAAAATAGTGGAGCTTGCTTCAGTCCCAGGGAGATGATAACCCCGGCAACCACACTGATGCCAGAGGCAGGAATGCATTTCTTAGAACTTCCACAGCTGCTTATTTTTCTTTCTTTCTATCTCTTATTCATTTCTATCTCTTATGTGGAAGGAACTGGAACTTGGAGGAGTGACTGTGGAGGACAGCACAGAATGAGACTTGAGGGAAGCCACGCTGTATACAGAAAAGAAAGCTTCCAGTTGCAGAAAGTAGCTTGGAAAGACTGCACATGGTTGACATGCTTCTTGCTGAAAAGGGGACCAACACAGCCCACCTATGTTGGGACTTGGGTGAGTGACAGAACCACAGGACTGTGAGCAGGTACCCAAACATGAGACAGCGCTGGGGAAGTCACTCTATGGTCACTGCCTCCCATGTCCAGTATGAACCCTGGTGGGTTTTCTCCTGTATTAGACTCTACTTCAATTACCCTGATTTTCAAGTGCCATCTGTTTTCTGCTTTTACAGATGTTAATATCATAATGTCAGGAGATCACACCTCTGAAGAAGGTGATGGAAAACAGATGTTTTTACTAAATCATGAAATAAGAAAGAGATTAAAATTATTTTGAAAACTAGAAAGGCAGACCAGAGTATCTTAGCTTTTTGAGGACTGAGTTCCTTCCGACGAATACCAGGCAGACCCTCCTTACTGCACTCAGCTTCCAAACCTGTGCGGGGCCACCTCCAATGAGAAAAAGAGGTCAGATTCATTTTCAAAAGTTTCAAAAATTGTTTTTCTAAAAATAATCATCAAACAGCATCACTTCCCATTCCATTCCCAAATAATTCAATGCAAAGGTAAGGCTGAGGAAGGCAGGTGTCTGGGGGTGAAGGGGCAGGGGGAGGTAGCCCCGCACAGGATTTGGAAGCTGAGTGAAGTAAGAAGGATCTGCCTGGCAGGGCTGCCCTGCACACAGGGTGGGAGCCCAGTCGGATGTTGGAGGGCACCCCAGCAGAGTGGCAGCCTGCCATGGGATGTCAGAGCCTGAGTGGGCTCTGGAGGGCATTTGTGAGAGAGTGTTACCCTGTCTGGTTCCTAGAGCCCTGGCAGGCTCCAGGGAGCATGCACATAGAGGCCGACAGTGCCAGCGACCAGGTATGGGCTGTGAGAGCCCAAGAAGGCTGAGGTAGTGTTGGTGTGGAGGGCACCCCAGCACAGTGCCAGAGCCTGAGAGGGTGGGGAAGGTTTCTACATGGAGGGACAGTGTGGCCCAATGCAAGGTATCAGCGCCTGTGCAGGTTGAAGGTGTCCCTTCCAGGGGCATAGCAGCAGCAATGGCCCAGCCATGGGGACTGGAGCCACTCGAGGTGAGGAAGACAGGCCGCCAGGAGAGGGGCAGCGGTGGTGGCAGAGAGATGTGTCAGAGCCTGGGAGGGTGAGGAGGTGTCCATGACTGACAGTGGCTCAGTGGAGGGCATGAGAGCCCAAGCAGGGTGGTCAGGTGATCTTTGAAAATGAGAGGGGTGGCAGTTGTGGCAGGAGACTGGTTACATACAGTGAGAATGATCACATATGTAAATGCATTAAGGATAATTTAAAAAAAGAGGTCAGTGATTGAGCGTTGACCTATGAACCAGGAGATCACAGTTCAATTCCTGGTTAGGGTACATGCCCAGGTTGCAGGCTTGATCCCCAGTGGGGGCCCTACAGGGGGCAGCCAATCAGTGATTCTCTTTCATCATTGATGTTTCTATCTCTCTCTCCCTCTCACTTCCTCTCTGAAATCAATAAAAAATTATTTTTTTAAAAATAGGTCAAAATAAAAAGGAGCCCTGGTTAGTGTGGCTCGATTGGTTGGGCATCATCTCTGCACCAAAGGGTTGACAGTTTGATTCAAGTTGGGGCACATGCCAGGGTTGTGGGCTCAATCAGGAGGCAGCTAATTGATGTTTCACTCATGTATATGTATATATACGTGTATATATGTATATATGTGTATATACACATATATACATATATACATATATACATATACATAAATATATATCTAATATAATAAAAGAGAAACATGCAAATTTGACTGTTACCACCAGCCAATCAGAGCGGCTGTATGCAAATTAACCCAGCCAAGATGGAGGCCAACAGCCATGGAGCTAGAGCAAACCAAAGGCTTCCGTTGCAACTGCCTCCACAGCCGGCCGGCATAGCTGTGCCAGGTGTATCAGCTCAGTGGGAGGGGGGGGTCCGGCCTGGGGCCTCCTCGGGGCGTCCAAGA
>PVJC01042229.1:0-15015 GCA_004026665.1 Murina feae
TTGTTTCTTTTTGTGTTGTCCCAAAGTTCTCTTAGGCTCTCCTCCTGCTTTTTAATTCTTTTTTCTAAGCACTGCTCTGCTTGGGTATTTTTTTCTACCTTGTCTTCTAGCTCACTGATGCGGTCCTCTGCTTCTTCTAGTCTACTATTGATGCTTTCTATTGAGTTCTTTATAGCACTGATGTCATTTTTCATTTCTTGGTTCTTCTTCATTTCCTCTTGGTTCTTACACATATTGTCGAATTTGTCTTCCATTCTTTTCATCTACCTTATGACCATTTCCCTGAATTCTTTCTCTAGCAAGTTGCTTGCCTCCATTTCATTTACTTCCCTTTCTGGTGATGCCTGGTTTTCTTTCATATGCGGGCTATTTCTTTGCCTCCCCATGATCTATCTTCTCTGGGTATCTGGTTATATAGTTTTTTTTCTTTCCTTTCTGTGAGCAGCAGGGCTCGTCTGGGTCCACGCACTCTTGGTTTGAGCCCCGGTGTTCCTGGGTTCCTGGCTGGTCCCTGGGTGTCCTGTTCGCAGTATATACGTTTCTGGTAACAGACACCCAAGATGGCCCAGTCACCGCAGCACAGCCGGCAGCTCTGGGAGAGATTTCAGCAGCAGTGGAGGCAGCGCCCGGTTAAGGGAGCCCCATTCGGGTTCTCCAACAGTCCTCTGGAGTATAGCTGTCGCGCATCCACAAATTTCCACGCTTGGTAAATCCACACACTCTCCGTTCCTTCTCCCTTTCTCCCACTGTCTTTCAGTCTGCCTTCTTATCGGCAGCCATCTTCCTCCCTCTATTCTAGAGTTTTTCTTAACAGTGTCAAAAAGTGGCAATTTGAATAGTTATATGTCATATATTACATTCACAGTCAAAATTTCAATGGGTGGAGATGGCAACGCTTTCCAGGAAATAGATAAGATAGTTAAAAAAGGAAAGAATGTATGCCTAATGACAAACCATTTGATTAGTGAGGGTGGCTATGAAATTGGAAACCATTCAAGTCTTTAAATTGGATTATTTCATGATGCCATTGAAAATTGTAGTTGCTTGGATGTTAAAAAAATATTAGATATGGATTAAATGTTTTATTATGTTCCCAGGCATGCCTCTCAGAATTTTTATCAGGTGCAAGTTCATGAGAAAAAAAAAGAAACTCCAACTTACTTGAGTTCTACTATATGTATATATTTGCCTATGTTTTCATTTTTTAAATATTTCAAAATATATTTCCATTTTCAAAAATAAAGTTAAATATTTATTTTCAATAAATTCCAGAAAATTTGATGTTTTTTTATTAAATGTACTAGAGGCTCAGTGCACAAAAATTTGTGAACTCCGATGGGGGGTGTCCCTCAGGCCAGCCTGTGCCCTCTAGCAGTCTGGAACCCCTCGGGGGATGTCCACCCGCTGGCATAGGCCTGCTCCCTGTGGGATTGAGCCTAAGCTGGCAGACAGACATCCCTCTGGTAGCCGAGGAGCCCTTGGGGCATGTCTACTTGCCAATGGGGAGCAGGCCTAAGCTTCAGTCAGACATCCTTAGTGCTGGTGAGGAGGCAGGAGAGGCTCCCACCACCAGTGCTGTACTTCCAGCTGTCAGCCTGGCTTGTGGCTAAGCAGAGCTCCCCCTGTGAGAGCGCATTGACCACCAGGGGACAGCTCCTTCATTGAGTGTCTGGCCCCTGGTGGTCAATGTATGTCATAGTGACCTGTCATTCCCAGGTGTTCTACTGTTAGGGTCAATTTGCATATTACCCATTTATTATATAGAATACAGACCTGGTGCATGGGTGGAGGCTGGCTGGTTTGCCCTGAAGGGTGTCCCGGATCAGGGTGGGGTTCCTGCTGGGGTGCCTAACCAGCCTGGGTGAGGGGCTGAGGGTATTTTCAGATTGACCACATTCCCTTCAGGGTGGGGGTCCCCACTGGGGTGCCTGGCCAGTCTGGGTGAGGAACTGATGGCTGTTTGCAGGCTGGCCACAACACCTTCAGAGTGGGGGGAGGCCCTGCTGGGGTTCCAGTCCAAGCCTGAGTGAGGGGCTGATGGCTGTTTGCAGGCTAGCCACTGTCCCCAGCAACCCAAGCTCCCAGCAAGGCTGGCTGGAAACAGGTATCTGGGATTTATTTATTTTCTATAATTGAAACTTTGTTGCCTTGAGTGGAGGCCACAGCCAGCCAGGGCAGGCGGGAAGCTTGGCTTCCTCCATGGCCAGGGCAATCAAGCCTCCTGCTTGCTCCAGCTCTGTGGCTGCCAGACGCCATCTTGGTTAGATTAATTTGTATATAGTTGCTCTGATTTACTGGTGGACATGGCTTGGGGCATTGCAGAATGACACCAATTTGCATGTTTCTCTTTTATTAGCTTAGATTTATTTATTTATTTAAAAATTTTTATTAATTTTTTTTTTAGAGAGAGAGAAGAAGTGAGAGGGAAAGAGAGAAACATCAATATGAGAGCAAGACATCCATTGGCTGCTTCTTGCACACACCCTACCATGGATCCAGCCCTCAATCTAGACATAACCCCAACCAACTAAACCACACTAGTCAGGGCAGTTAAAAACAATAAGTATAGTTATAAGCAATTTTGTATTGGTTTTATTAGTTTCAGGTCTACAATATAAATATAGTCATTAGACATTTTTTATACCTTGCAGTCTGATCACCTTATAAATTTCAATAGTCATCTGTCACTGTGTAAACTTATTACAATATTATTGACTATATTCCCCTGTCCCTTTTCACCCATTTAACACCCCTTCCATTCTGGTAACCACTCCTTTGGTCTCTGTTTCTTTGAGACTTTTTCTTTTGTTTGCTTGTTTGTTTTCCTTTTAGATTTCACATACAAGTGAAACCACCAAAGCTAAAGAATACTCAGTGATAAAAAGCTCAAAAGTTTTTCTTTAAGATCAGGAACAAGACAAGGATGACCACTTTTACCATCATTATTTGCCATTGTACTGGAAGTCCTAGCCATAGCAATTAGACAAGAAAAAGAAATAAAGGTATCCAAATAGGAAAAGTAAAAATGTCACTATTTGCAGATGACATGATACTATATATAGAAAACCCTAAAGAATCAACCAAAATGTAATTGAATCAATAAAAAATTCAGTGAAATAGCAGAGTACAAAATTAATATACAGAGATCCATTATGTTTCTATACACTAATAATGAAAACTCAGAAGGAGAAACATATGCTACCTTAATAGTCAACAAATTAAGGTTAGTGCTAGTGCCCTGGTGCACAAAATTTATGCACATTAAAAGGGAATTAATTAGAAGAAACATTTTAATACTGCTATTTGCCCTTTTTCTATAATAGAAGTGTCAGAGATGAAAGAAAATTAGAAAAATATATATAAAAATCTTCCTCCTATCGGAGTCTGGGAACCAGACACAATGGGAACCAGAGTCAAGTCCCCGCCCACCCATATGTGCCTTGAAAGCACAGGAAACCCAGACCTGGCCAGCCCCACCCCCAGCTGGCTCCATCTCTTTTAAGCCCCGCCAGGTTGGGGACATGGCCTGAGGTCCCCTGGCCTGAGCTGGGGCAGGGAGCACACCTTGAGGTCCCCATCAAGCCCTGATGGACAGGGGTCATGGCCTCAGGTCTCCCAACCCAGTGCTGCAGCAGGGGACACAGCTTGAGGTCTCCTGTCAAGCCCCATGGGCAGGGGTCATGGCCTGAGGTTCCCCATCAAGCCTTGCATGGCTGGTGGCATGGCCTCAGGTTCCACGGTCTGGTGTTGGGGTGTGGGGCATGGCCTGAGGTTCCCTGGCCTGGCACCAGCGTGGGGGGTGCAGCTTGAGGTCCCCCATCAGGCTCCACCAGGCATGAGACATGGCCTGAGGTCTCCTGTCAAGCTCTGCTGGGTAGGGAGTGTGGCCTGAGGTCCCCCAGCCTGGTGCAGGGGTGGGGGGGCACAACCTGAGGTCCTACGTCAAGCCCCACTAGGCAGGGTGCACAGCCTCAGGTACCCTGCCCTGACCCAGCGCTATGCAGCCTAAGGTCCCTGCTGATTGCTCATTAAGGCTCATTAGGGGAACTCAGCCTTCATTGTAGGTGCAGCCATCTTGTGTTATGGAATCCCTGCCTCTGCTGTGGGCACAGTCATCTTGACCATTACAGCATGATGATAAATTTGCATAGCCCCTCTTTATTAGATGACATAATAGTTCTCATTGTACACGTTGACCACCTCACACTGCATGCAAAACCAGTTTACATCCCTGTTCCAACTTATCTCTCTCACTCCTTTGTCCCATGACTGCATTGACCGATGCTCTCACCTCTGACAAAATCCTATTTACTTCTCATTCACAACTTTGAATCTCATTCTTTTAAAATTTCAATTTTAAATATGTTTATATGGGCAATTCTGATATCCAGGAGCAATGTTTAAAATGCTTGCTTCTTACATGATGCTATTTACTTTGGGGATTCTATTTGTACCAAATATTTTACAGAGGGACTTATGTTGGAACTTTTTAATGCCCTCTTCACATAGGTTTTACATAATCATTTAGATTCCAATTACCTCTACCAGTATTATATCAGAAAAATATACCTATTCTGTTTTAAATGACAATGTTCCCTGCTAAAGATTCAAGTTGTCAGGATCCTATGCAATTAGTGATAACCTAATTGTGTTCTAGACAATGACATTTATTTTAAAAAGTATCCTAGATGAAGATTAGAGGAAATGTTTGCCTAATCTAATCTAATAAAAGAGTAATATGCAAATTTACCACCACTCTGAGACACCTAAGCCACGCCCACCAGCCAAGCCATGCCTCCCAGCCAATCAGAGCAGTTGTATGCAAATTAACCCAGCCAAGATGAAGGCTGGCAGCCACAGAGCTAGAATAAACAGGAGGCTTCCATTGCAACTGCCCGACTAGGGTGGCAGGCCTTTGCTCAAGCAACAATGTTTCAATTATAGAAGCCACAGAGCTGAAGCAAACAGGAGGCTTTTATTGCCTTCCTAGGCCTCCGCTCAAGGTAACAAATTATAGAAGATAAATAAACCCCAGAACCTGATTCCAGCCAGCCTTGCTGGGACATTGGGTCAATGGGAGCTATGGACAGCCTGAAAACGGCCCTCAGCACCTCACCCAGGCTGGCCACATCCCCATGGGGTGAGGGTTCCCACTGGGGGCACTTGGCCAGCCTGCAAACAGCCATCAGCCTCTCACCAGGCACTCCAGCAGGTGGACATCTCCTGAGGGGTCCCAGACTATGAGAGGGAACAGGTCGGGCTGAGGGACGCCCCCCCTTTGAGTGCACAAATTTTTGTGCACTGGGCCCCTAGTATAAATATAAATTCTTAATAGTCATTTTCTATTTGATCTTTATTCATTATCTGCTTGGGACATGCATATGTTTCATGTGTTACAACATACATACTGTGAGCATTTGGGAAAAAACCCACAGTCTGAAGATGGCAGAGTGAAAAGTAAATAAGAAATTGCATCTCTTTTTGTCATGGAACTGTTATATTAACCTGAGACTACCTGCACTGGGGTTCATATTTTATAGGGGAAAATAAATATCTACTTGACCCAACAACTCTACTTGTGATTCCTAACACTTATAGTCAACAACTTTAATTCCATTGTAAATTTTAGTAGAGTACTGGCTCTGTTAATACCTAGAAAAGTGACTAAAGTCTTCCCAATTGTACCTTGGACAATATTATTCAGTAAGTAAAAACTGAATTGAGTACCCAACTTGTTTAGTTTGTTGACATTAGAAAGGAGAGTAATGGGCTTATGAATTAATTATTAATGGTGGATCCTGACTTCAGGATTCTACAGCCTTTTTTAGCAAGACCTGTGAAAGCAAGGAACTGTGTATTTTTTATTTCCCCTGAAGGACATCAAACACAGCACATCAAAGCCCTCTTGAAAAAACAGAGTTGTAGCAGCTTTATATTTATTTCCTCTTAGATTCTTTTGGAACCTAAAATGTAAATCTAACTCTAGACCCTAAGAATTTTTCTAATATATAAATACTCTTGCTCTCATGCAAAATAGCTTTCCTTCAGTAGAAAACTTTCATTTATGCCACAAATGCCCTTTAAAGGGACAGTGTCCTAGGGATATAAGGAAAATCAAGAATGATTCTTTCTATTTAGAAATCTTAGAGAGTAATAGAGGCAGAAGTGGAGAAAAAATGTTTTTTATTACCTTCTGCATGAACTTCCTCTTATTATACATTAAGCAAAATCTTCTCCCCTTTGTAGGGAGTAATAATGATTCTCAGTATCATAGGGAAAAATATGTATAACATTTATGTTATTATAAGTAGAAAAAAATCTAAAATTTGTTCCATTAAATCAGCCACAGATAGTAAAGGTTGAAGTGTTTCAAGGTCTACATATATCTATGTGGCAGATGAAGTAAAATAAACAGATCATCAAAATGCAATTTCAGCATACACATGAGAAATTATTGCTACAATAAAATATAAGTAGAATTATTTTGACCATTTTCCAAAAAAAAAAGTATTTGAGGATCCTAATTATGCACAGGGATTACTTGTTTGAGGTATAAAGCCCTCATGGTAAAGTGCTTAAAATATAATAAAATACATAATTCTGCAGACATGCTTCCTCATGATCTGGACACACAATACCCAATGCATCCAATAACCAGAGGTAGAGCTTCACTCAAAACACATGGGCTGAAAATATGGAGAGGGTTTTTTCTAGAAGAATTTCAAGGTAATTTCATCTAAAGTAGACATTAGAAATGCCAGATATGCTCTTAAAAGTAAAATACATGCATGCACTCTCTCTCTTCTTAAAAAAACTATTTTATATGTATAGATTAGCTACTATTTCTAACCCTAACGAATTGAGTAAAATATTAAAAAATTAAAAACAAAGCACTTTCTATAACAATAGACACATCTTTTCACAAAGTTATAAAATGTTCCAATCACTCTGCTCTCTAGAGCTGCATGTTTCTATTCCTTTAAGGTATAACTCTGAACTGGTCAAATCCAAGTGGAAATCAAATGTCAGGGTAGGATCACTGAGGAAGAAACATGGAGAGAAACCCTAATTAGAACTAAGCATTTAATTATCTTTTTGTTCCTCTCATTTCTAATATGATCACATTTCTCAAATGACTTGGCCTTTTTAAAATAACTAAAAGTAGCTATCCATAAAAGATTTGTTTAGCTCCACATCTTCAAATTCAAATTCTGGATTATTTTATAGAAGACAGACCCAATCAGTTGTAAAATCAGGATAGAGTAAAATCCCTTTTGTTCAGGCTTCAGTGAAAATTCTAAGTTTCCAACAATAGTTCATATTGTCAGCTAGTCTTTGGATTCAGCCTCTCTTTCATCTGCCTCTCTGTGTATTTCTTATTTTCCAGACTTAGCCAGAGTGTCCTTCTCAGTTTGCATCTTGGTTTAAGCACCTCCTGTTGGCTTTGTTGTTTGTGTGTCTCACATTGAAACTCTTCAAATGTGAAAAAATGGATCAGATATTTTCGCTATCTGAGAATCTTCATTAATTCAAAGACTGGCAACTAAACAACTTGTAAACCTCTGCTCCAACCTCTGCTTTGGATCAGATGCCTGTCTTTTCTCTGTAATTGGGTAAAATGTGATGAGTTGGACAAAAATATGCTATTGTACGTCAACAGCAGAAGTCTCATCCAGCAGATATCCTTACAAAGGACAACGCAGCTGAAACGCACTTTGGAGTTTCTTGATACCTATTTTAGAGGAAGTGTCTCTTGAATTTGAAAAATATTGTTTATTTTTATGGGTGTTGTTATGGGATGGATAACCGCAGACGCCGTTGGGGAGATTCCAGGTGCTTCTGCAGAAATGTCAACATACTCTGGCGATGTATTGGTAACAGCATTGTGGATTTAGACGGTTCCTGAGAATCCCTGAGTGCTTTGTGCAGGAGTAATTTTTAATGGCGTTAATTTTTATTTCTCTAGTGAATGTGTACCATTTAACTCTCAGATAAATATTGACTTAAACCAAAGAATATGCCAATTGCAAAACTCAGAAATATAAAGAAGAAAAGTATTAAAGATTAAAATTTGTAAACTTATTCATTGTAAAACATGTCTAAAACTCTATCCTATTAATCCAATCCTTTACTGTTTTATAGAACTAGTTTGGATTTCTGATTTTTGTTGTATTTACAGAGTCTGATAATTTTATGGGTATCAAAGTGAGTAAATTAATTTGTTAATAGGATTATATTATGTATTACCCAATTACACAAAAAATACTTTGGTGGAATTATATAAAATAAAAAATGAGCTGATTTTTTAAAAATAAAAAGTAATTATGCACAGCAAAATTCAAAAAATAAAAATATTATTTTACTTAACCTGTATTTTTAATAAAAAGCTAGTGTCAGAAGTTTTATTTTGAACCAAACAACTGAAATGCTATTATTTTTAAAAATGTAATTTAAACCATGAAAAACCAGAAAGAATCCAATTTTGAGTTATACCTTATTGATATTAACTTCAGAAATTTCTCCATATTACAATGCTAACTAGATGTTTAAAAAATAATGTTTGAGAAAAGCATATATTTTTTTTAAAGAAGACTAAATCTAAAAGCAAACAGAGTACAATGTGATACATGATCTGGACAAACACTCACCTATTCAATGGGACTATAGATGGATATTTTAACTACACAGAAAATGGCATGCATTTTGTTAATACCTCTTTGATTGATAGAGAAAGCAATTTTTAAATCTCCTTTGGGATAACTTTTTACCTTCCTCTCACAGAAAATTATATCAGTGAATCTTTCTAATAGCCTAAAAATATCAAGCACAATTTATTTAAGTTATAAGAAAGTGTTAAGCACTTTATGGAAGATAAAATAATGCATTGTTATATTTCCATTTATTTATTTACATAAACTACAAAGATAAAGTTAATACCTTATTTTATGGATTTTAATAAGCATACTTTTCTCTTCCCACTCCATATATACTATTCTGAGGCTGCCAACATTCATTATGTATACTTTACAGTAACAGTGCAAATAAATAAATGAATGGACATTTAAACAAACTAGTAATTAACAAAAATAGTCTTTTTAATTCTTTATTGTTTAAAGTACTACATATAGCATTACATATGTCTCCTTCCCCCCCATTGACCTCTCCCTGACCACCTTCCTGCCACCCTCTCATCCCCCTCATATGCCCTCACTCACCCCCCTGGTGTCCATGTCCATTGGTTATACTTATATGCATGCATACAAGTCCTTTGGTTGATTTCTTACCTTCCTGTCTCCCCTGCCTTCCCTCTGAGGTTTTATGGTCTGTTCAGTGTTTCTCTGTCTTTGACTCTATTTTTGTTCATCAGTTTATGTTATTCATTATATTCCACAAATGAGTGAGATCATGTGATATTTATCTTTCTCCAGCTGGCTTATTTTGCTTAGCATAATGCTCTTCATGTCATCCATGCTGCTGCGAATGGTAAAAGCAGTGTAGTATTCCATTGCGTAGCTGTACCACATTTTTTTAGTCCACTCATCTGCTGATGGGCACTTCAGTTGTTTCCAAAAAGACCCCGAGTAGCCACAGCAATATTGAGAAAGAAGAATAAAGTTAGAAGGATCACAATACCAGTTATCAAGCTATATTACAAAGCCACTGTTCTCAAAACTCCCTGGTAATGGCACAAGAAAAGACATATAGACCAATTGAACAGAACAGAGAACCCAGAAATTGACCCAAGCCATTATGTTTCATTAATATTTGACAATGAAAGCAAAAGCATACAATGGAATCAAGACAGTCTCTTCAATAAATGGTGTTAGGAAAATTGGACAGATACACGCAAAAAAATAAAACTAGACCACCAATTTACACCATACACAAAAATAAATTCAAAATGGATAAAGGACTTAAATGTAAGACAGGAATTCATAAAAATCTTAGAAGAATCCATAGGCAGCAAAATAGCAGACATATGACATAGCAATATCTTCACCAATACAGCTCCTAGGGCATATGGAAACTAAGGAGAAGATAAACAAATGGGACCACCTCAAAATAAAAAACTTCTGCACAGCAAAAGAAACCATCAACAAAACAACAAGAGAGCCCACTGCATGGGAGAACATATTTTCCAATGTTATCTCCAATAAGGGGTTAATCTCCAAAATTTATTGGGAACTCATACATCTTTAAAAAAGGAAGATAACCCAATAAAAAATGGGCAAAGGACTTAAATGGACACTTTTCAAAAGTGGACATACAGAAGGCCAAGAGACATATGAAAACATGCTCAAAGTTACTAATTATCTGAGAAATACAAATCAAAATGACAATGAAATATCATCTGACACCTGTAAGAATTGCTATCCTCAACAAATTAATAAATGGCAAGTGCTGTCGAGGATGCGGAGAAAAAGAAACCCTTTTGCACTGCTGGTGGGAATGCAGACTGGTGCAGCCACTGTGGAAACCACTATAGAGTTTCCTCAAAAAATTAAAAATAGAACTCCCATTTGACCAGTGATCCCACATCTAGGAATATATCATAAGAAATTAGAAACACCAATCAGAAAGGACATAAACCCCTATGTTTACAGCAGCACACTAAAGTCATATTTACAATTTTATTTAATGTATGTTCATGAGACACTTAAGATCAATAAGTAAGTCTAATTCATGTTCAGGTCCCCAGATCAATAAGTAAGTCTAATTCATGTTCAGGTCCCATAGATTTTACAAATTGCAGGCATTTCATAATTATTTTAAAAGATAAAGGAATAGGTAGTGAACCTTAATCTCTATGCTATTAACAATTTTTCTTTCAATAAAATTAGAATTTGAAGTGAAGTAGGTTATGGAAGAAAACTTAATCATCTTAAGTGTTTATTGAATTTATTTACTATTGAACTAGTATTATATTTAAACATGTTTATAATGACATTAATCAGGAAATGTTGGTTTTATTTTACTGAGAGGTTACTATCTTTCACATTGTAAATGAGAGTAACGGTCTTTCAATTAATTGAACATAAGTCAAATCATTTATTTCAGAGTAATATCATTTTTTTGACAAGATAGATAATAACATGTCATGTTTGCAGTCAATAGATGATAGGTAAGCTGGCAAAAGTCCAATTATCCAAACCTTTAAAAGAGACAAGTGGATTTATTCTTGCTACTAGGATGATTAAAAGAAAAATCTAAGAAGTGAATTAAGCCGGTCAGAGAAAAACAAGTACCATTTAACTTTATTTATAGTGGAATCTAATGAAAAAAATAAACTAACAAAATGGGGATAACTCATGAATACAGAGAATAGACTGACAGTGCCATAGGAAAAAGATTTGGGGGCTGGATGAGAAGGATGAAGAGATTAAGAAAAGAAAGACTCCTAGACACAGACAGTAGTACCATTATAGAGAGAGGGATGGGGAGGTAGAGGAGGTAGAAAAGGGTAAAGGAGTGATAAATAGTGATGGTAAAAGACTTGACTTGGGGTTGTAAATACACAATACCATATATAGATTATCTCTCTATATATAAAAGCCTAAGCGACCAGTTGACCATTTGACTGACCATTCAACTAGTCAACCAGTTGCTATGATACTCACTGACCACCAGGGGGCAGACGCTCAATGCAGGAGCTGCCCTTGGGTGGGCAACGTGCTCCCACAGTAGGAACACTGCTCAGCTGACCAACTGGCACAGGGCTCATGGCTGGCTCCTGCAGGGCTGGGATGAGCAGGAGTGGCAGGTTGTGTTGGACTGCTGGTTTCAGCCAGATCCCCACAGGCCATGCCAGGGACCCCACTAGTGCACGAATCTATGCACTGGGCCTCTAGTATATTATAAAACTGTATACCTGAAACCTATATAATTTTATTACACAATGTGGCCACAATACATTCAATAAACAAGTGAATTAATACTACTATTTCAACTTTATCAACTAAAATATTCCATTTAAAATGAAACTAGATTTTTATAAAATTATTATTTAATTTTCTTGTTCATAATCATTGGAGGAAAATTTTAAATGTTTATTCTCACAAGCAAAATTGTCTTTCACTATCTTATTCGAAAAACTAATAAAAATAGGTTTTAATAAAGATGAAATAACTATTTTTATCTTTGCACTTTTTCTTTTAAAATTTTTGAAATATATGGCACTTACATGAATATTAGTGGCCCGGTGCATGAAATTCGTGCATGGAAGGGGGGGTTCCTCAGCCCAGACTGCTCCCTCTCCAATCAGGGACCGCTTGGGGGATGCCCGACCAACAGTTTTGGGATTGGGCCTGAACTGGTGGTCAGACATCCCTCTCACAATCTGGGACTGCTGGCTTCTAACAGCTCAACTGCTTGACTGCCTGATCACCCCTAACTGCCTTCCCTTGATGGCCTGATCTTGCCCCCAACTGCCTCTGCCTATCTGATCACCCTTAACTGCCTCCCTTGCCGGACTGATCTTGCCCCCGAGGGCTCTCCCCTGCCTGCCTGATCTTGCCCCCAGTGGCCTTCCTCTGCCAGTCTGATCTGGACCCTAACTGCCTTCCTTTGTCAGCCTGATCTCACCCCCAACTGCCTCTGCCTCTGCCTAAGCCTACACCACCAAGGCTTTGTTTGGAAGAAAGTCAGATATCCAGAAGATGGCTGGTTGACCCAGTCTAATTAGCATATTACCCTTTTATTAGTATAGATAGATTATACTGGGATAGGATTGCTTAAATGGGGGGAATAAGCCTTTTTCAGCAGGAGGAGCTGCTCTTTGCTGACAAAAACACATAATCCCTATATCTGGACTTATAGCCAGCCATATGCACAATATTGCCAAAGCAATCATTAAAAAATTGAACTGCTTTCTTACACCTTACACCAAACAGCTGTTGCCCTTAAAACTCCTTCTTAGCCCCCACCTTAGGTCTGCCTTTGTAATTTACCCAGATTAGGTTCTGATTGGTTGATTTCTATACCAGTCAGCATCAAAAGCTTCACCTCCTAGGCAGCCATTGGCTCCTGGCACTTCACCCACATTTGGTTCTAACTGGTCAACTTCCATGCTAGTCAGCGTCAAAAGCTCTGCCTCCTAGGGAGTCACTGGCTCCTGGCCCTTCACCCAGATTAAGCCTCTGCTTGATCCAGCTCCCTGGCTGCCAGCCACCATCTTGTTTGGGTTAATTTGCATATAGTAGCTCTGATTGTCTGGTGGGTGTGGCTTGGGGTGTAGCAGAGTGACACCAATTTGCATGTTTCTCTTTTATTAGTCTAGATTTTCTCAACAATTTCAAGTAAGCTTCAGATACCATAGTTTTGCAACTGTATTGCATAGGATTCATGCAGAATTTCAGCTTTGTGACAATACTATTATTTAATATTCAATCCATATTCAGATATTGCAAATAGTCAAAATAATGAATTTTAAGGCTTTTTTTTCTTTATTTTTTCCTCAATTTTTACAAACAAGCTGCACATTAAATAATTTTTATTTAATGAAGCATTCTGCCTAGAGAGTTTAAATTTTCTTATTTCAAAAAAAATTTTTAAACTTTGAAATACAGCTATGTGCATAGCCTTTTCAATGGGGCTGTGTTACAGGAAACACCATGTAGTTCCCAATGTCTTATAGTTTCATTATACCTAAGCATGTAGGTTTCTTGACTTCTGTGCTTACTGCCTGCAAATACTTGATGAGAAAAGCTATAAAAGGGTAGGCTGTAGGTCTATCTTAGGTCCTTTTAGGGTAGTTTTTCCTACTGAAGAATAAGAGGGATCATTTTAGTGCTCACATGTTTGTAACTAACTTAAAAAATCTATATATTATTTAAACTCCTTTGAGGTTATATTTCATAGGAAATTATATTAGTGAATAGAATAAGTGAGTTATAACAGTTTTAAAATAAGCAGGTATAGCATCCATTTTGAGACACTCATACATTTCTATGTTCATTAGTAATTGATAATAAGAGGAATATAGCACATTGCATATACTGCCAAAAATGTATCTTTATTGGAGGAAAAACACAGAGGCATTGTAAAACTCTTGAAATCTTATATATAAAGTTCAAAACCACTCCAAAATATTAAACAGTATTTTAAAGTTGTTTTTATTCTTTATTTTTTCCATACATTTGTTTTTTCTATTTTCTGCTTGAAGATTTAATCTAAACTAATAAAAGCGGAATAGTAAAATTAACCGTTTCTCCGGGACGCCCACAGCCAATCAGAATGGCTGTATGCAAATTAGCCCAGCCAACATGGCGGCCGCCACTCACGGACCTGAGTAAACGTTTAGGCAGCGTCCATTGCAGCAGGAGCGAGAGCGAAACTACCTGCTCGCTGGCTCCTTAGCCTTTGGTTTGAAGCAAAAACGCACATTTGCAACAATTAAGTGTAACAATTGTTTCATTATAGAAGCCGCAAGGTGAGGCAGAGAGGAGGATTCGTTAGTAAAAGGCCGCCTTAAAGAAACAGCATCAATTATAGGAAACCTGCGTCCAGCCGGCCTTGCTGGGACGTTGGGCAATGGGAGCTGTGGGCAGCCTTAAAGCCCCTCACCCAGGGTGGTCAGGCACGCCAGCAGGTGGACATCCCCGAGGGGTCCCAGACTGCGAGAGGGCACAGGCCGGGCTGAGGGACCTCCCGAGTGCACAGAGCGGCTGCAGGGCGGGACAGTGCAGGACCCAGAACCCGTGAGTGGGAAACAGGCGGCAGGGTTGGAGGGCACCGGGAAGCGGGAAAGAGGCGGCAGGGTCGGCAGCCTGCTTGGTGGGCTTTCCAGGCCCTTGGAGGGGCATCGGGGAGCAGGTAGGAGGCGGCAGGGTCGGCAGCCTGCTTGGTGGGCTTCCCAGGCCCTTGGAGGGGCATCAGGGAGCGGGTAGGAGGCGACAGGGTCGGCGGCCTGCTTGGTGGGCTTCCCAGGCCCTTGGAGGGGCATCGGGAAGCGGGTAGGAGGCGGCAGGGTCGGCGGCCTGCTTGGTGGGCTTCCCAGGCCCTTGGAGGGGCATCGGG
>PVJC01042230.1:0-14994 GCA_004026665.1 Murina feae
GTGCTTTGTTTTGGCCAGTCCAGGCGAGGTTGGCCTGTTGAAGTCAGAGAGTTTGGGGCATTTGCTGGAGCTACTAGCCTCTGTTTTGAGCATCTATGTTTTTCCTGGACTTTTGAAGGGTTTCTGCACAAGTGTTGGCTTATTATTTACTTGTTGGTGTATTTGGGTTGCGGGGAGAGGAGGGGAGTGGATTGAGAAGGGTCTTCTGCTTTTATTCTACTAGGTTGCTAGTTTTTTATTATTACCCAGATGGTAAGAGTAGTATCATCTTGGCTCTTGGAGAACTCTCACTCTCTCCATGACCGAGTCCTGAATAGTGGGTAGAAGTGTGGCCCCCAGAGACAAACTGCCTACGTCCCAGCTCCACTGCTCCCCAGCGGTTCCCCTGGGCTCCTTGTTCTACTTCCTTGTGACTTGGTTTTTCCCCCTGTGAAAGGGGTACACAGAATGTTCTTATATGTGTTTTGTTTTCAAATAGTTCTGAAAACATAAAAGTGTGTATTTACACAAGCAAAAATGCTTGAAATCTACCCAGGCCTTACCTAACAAACAACTCAATTATGCACAGGATGAAATGAGATAAGGGCTTAGCATGAGGCCTCCACTGAGAAGGGAAAGAGATGTGGAAATGTCAGCTGTCGTTATCTCTGCTTGGAGTTCAGGCCAAAATAAAGATTGAAAAATAAAATCATCACCATTTATTCCCCACCTCTCCACAAGCCAACTCTTCCTACAACTGTCACACTCACAGGGGGACTTCAAAGACTCGGTTAGCTGCCACACCACTGCCATTCTGTCTGCCAGCAAAGCCCTAACTTCTCGCACTTACCCGGAGCTTTCGGGATCCCATCTGTTTCATTCTGTCACTCTTGTCCTATGAGTCTCCAAGCCCTGGCTACCTTTTATTCTGAGTGTGTTTTATGAATGCTGACCTCCGTGGATGCACCCGCTCACTACAATGGGTGCCCTTCAGATGCTCTACTTCTAGCCTCTTGATCTCAGAAGCTGGCAAGTCTGGCTTTGGCACAGCCTCCTTCTCAACTTGGATGCCCTATCCTCTGGTCCTTCCATCTGGTTAAATCCTTGACCTTCCCTCCAGCTCACTGGAAACCCCACTGCCGCCCTGACATCTTTCCACACTGACCTCCCCCAACTCTGAACTCTGGGACCTGTGGCTTTATCGACCTTACCTTTAGCTCACATTTGTGCTGTCTGTCTAGGGAGATGGCAAGCACCCTGGACTGGGAGTAAGTCTGCCTCCTCCCCACCCAGCACAATCCTAGAACCATCACAGAGATTCAGGCAATAGTGGTTGCACTTGCTTGAATCAAAATTCATTTAGCTCAAATGTTCCAACTAATCCGAAAGTGATCTTTTTATTTTGCACATTTGCTTAAATAGTCATGTCTTTTTTAAAATTACATTTGAGGTAAGAAGTAATATTTTTAAGGTCAAAACAATGTATATGAATGAATATATGTGAATGAATGCATTCTATTTGGCTACCATAAAATTTAAGATAAACCGAAATCTTAGAATGAGTTTCTATACTATGATATCAAGAGAAGTTCAAACTCATTTATGGAGGGTGTAACTCTGAACAGAATATGTAAGGTAATACTTCACATACATTAAGTTATTAAACCATTAACACAACCACATGAAACCGATATTATTCCCTTTTTATATACTAGGAAAGATGTGATTGCTGAAAGCACAGAATACATTTTTCATTGGAGAGTAAATCATAGAGAATCAGTAAAAATGTGCCAGCCTTTAGGTGCCAGGCCCTGTCCTACATGCAATAGCTAGTTTAGTTTGCATAACTTCGTGAAACAGGAATCATTATTGCTCCCAGCTTACAGACCAGAGTGGTTAAATCACTTGCCCCAGGCTACTCAGCTAGAA
The DNA here is from genome assembly GCA_004026665.1 of Murina feae. NCBI lineage: Eukaryota > Metazoa > Chordata > Mammalia > Chiroptera > Vespertilionidae > Murina > Murina feae. The sequence goes on from PVJC01042230.1 coordinate 1,909, forward strand.
AGTAGCTGAAGTGGGTTAAAACACAGACAGATGTGTGTGGTTTTAAACCTTAATGCCTTTGGAAGGTCTGCAATCAACTAAACTCCTACCCTGGGGAAAAAAGCACACACATTCAATGTGATCATGTTTATCCAGCACTTAGCGTGGGCCTGGCTGATACAAGCCCTTGGTACATGCCAAGCACCCGTGTCACCGCCATCACTATTTCCCTTTGGCACAGTGGGATGGCCAGCACCGCTGAGGAATATGGCTCCTAGAACCTGCAAACTGTATTTTGGTCGTTTTCCTGGTTTCTCCTCTCACAGACAGGAATGTAGAACCCTTCATCTTATTTTCTCCTTCTGTTGTGTTGTAAAGAACTTTTTCAACAGGGAAGGTCATGGAAAGGAGAAAAAAATACAATATCTGGAAAATAATAGAGCCAACATCGTCTTCCTTTATGCTTCCTGCCCCCAGACAGCCTTTGACCTTTCTTTCATGTGTTTCCCGCCTCTCTGATTACACATGTGCTCAGAAGCAATCAGGCAAATGCAAGTCCTTTCACCATGAGGGGGTCCCATGCATCCAGCAAATCAAAGGAATGCTTTGGCTGGCTGAGCAGAGCTTCTCCACCTGAGGCCTGTTAGGCAAACACCAGCAGGACCTGTGCCCCAGACTCTCACAATCCAGGCTTGGGGGCGGAGCACAAATGCTGAGCGAGAAGGGGCTTGACTCCCTGTAAGGGGACGGGCTGCCTTCTTCAGCCAGGGCAGTGCTTTCCATAGGAAAATGCGGAGCAAAGAGAGCTGACTAGTGCTGGGGCTTGCGGGCCACACATCTGTCAAGGTGATGGCGGCATTACGACCACCAGCAAGAAGGGAATGTTTCCTGGTATAAGAATAGTTCCTGCCACTTAATAGGCACTCGCACATTTCTGGAATGAGTGACTCACAAGGAGATTACAAAGAATTCATACAAATAATGCAGAACATGAATGAAATCTGTGCCTTGTGATTTGTGTCCACTACCTGCCCTGTTCCTAAGAGACGCTACTAGGAGATGAGTTTTACTAAAACCCTCATTTTGGAAATGAGGACACTGGGTGAAATAACCAAGGGGCATATAATGGTAAGGGACATCAGCAAGATTCAAATTCAGACCATCTTCTTGTAGAACCATGCTTCATTGCTGCTGTCCAGAGTTACTTCGCTTGACGAGGTATGTTCCAGAATGTTCTAGGAAGTATCCAGCCTCTGCCTTCAGGGGTTCACACCATTTGTGAAAGCTGTATTTTGAGCAGTGTTTGGGTTCTGAATTGAGTGAGATGCTAGGATCGTATGACCTCAGCCTGCCTGGCAAGTGTGGGTCTATGTCCCTTTCCCCAGCAGCACGCTCTGGGCAGGACCAGCCTCTACCGGAGCAGCCACCATGCCCCCTTACCAAAGCAGTGGGCCGCTGCATCTCAAAATGCAGGGCACTGCGAAAACCTAGGTAAGAGGAACACACAAGAAGCTGTCGACTGCACCCCCTCTGGAAAATTTCCCGGCAGGAAGGGCCATTTAGCAAACTTTCTTGAGAAGGAAGGAAGATGCAACAGCACTTGGCTTGGACACTTTAGGAGCAAAGCCCCGCTGCTTTCTGCCCCTTTGGGATTGGAAGAGCCCAGTGCTTCTTCAATGGCCCTCGAAGACAGAGAGGACACTGCAGGAGCCACTGTCGGCCTGACAACGGAGGATGATTTTCAGAGACAAGTGGATTGCTTTCTAAGAGGCAAAAAAAAAAAAAAAAAGCCAATTTCAGCAACTATCTAGGAGTCTGTGAGAGCAACCACTTCCGAAGGGACAAAGAGAAGGGACGAAAAAGAGAAACAGCTTTTACCAGCGAGCGCATGTCCGCCATCCAAGAGGAAAATGGGTTTCACGGTATTTTCACATTCGGTCGGGGAGCACCTTGTCCAAGGCTCTGGTTAAGCCTGTGGCCTGCTGCAGCTCGTCCAGCCTGGGAGATGTTACCAGGACAACCTGATATGAGGGGGCTTCACTCAGCAGGGACAGCCGTGGAGGGCGTTCTTACACGGGGAGCTGTTGTAAGTGAACAGACCGTTTTCGGAGCCTTTAAACTCTACCTTGATAAATCTCCCTCCCAAGAGAAAGGGCGAGGGGCAGCCTGTTCCCTAACAAACCAGAAGATCTCAGGAGAAAAGAAAAATAAATGTAGGAGAAAGAATACATGTGATACTTATACAGAATGTAATAATAAACAATCCATGAGAAAGCTCATCAATATCTCTGTGGCAATATTCACAGTCCCAATTTTTTTTTTTTTGTCACGTTAACTAGGGTATACTGGGCACCTACTCTGAGGCAGCATTAGGTCCGGTGACTCCCATGTATCATGTCACTTCATTATTCCCAACTCTCTTAGGGGGTGATAGCCTCACTTTTTAGATGACAAAGTTATATAACTTGTGTGTCAGTTAGGATTCTTTCAAGGACGGGTAACAGAATACTTAACAATGACTTAAGAAATACGCTCTAATAGTCGTCACCCAGCATAAAAACTCAGGAAGTCTGGTTCCCAGGGTTGGGTCAGGAGCTTCATGATAACATGAAGGACACTGGCTCTATCTCTCCTTCCTCACGTCCATCCTTGACTTGCTGGTTTCTAATCTTCAGTCTTCTTGTGGCGGCCAGACGGCTCCCGCAGGTCCACTTATCACTTATTTACCCCACCAAGGCCACTGAAAGGCAGAGGGGTGTTGAGAAGGAAAGAAAACTGTGCTCAGAGCCTCTTTATAATCTTCTTCTTAAACTTAGTTTGACAGAAATGGATTGTGTGGCCACCTGTAGCCATAAGGGATACTGGGCAAGTGGCCGTGTAGCATTTTAGCCATTGTCATAGGAGGCTGGCTTTGCCAGGAAAGAAGAGAAGCCTAGCCATTGAGCTGATGCCAACAGCGTCTGGCACACTTACACAGGTTAGAGCTTGGCAGAGCTCCTCTCGTCTCAGACGCATGTCCCTTTCCCATAGCACCCAGAAGCAGGGATGCCCTTCCTTGCAGCCCACAACGTTTTAATACCAGTGCCATGTTCTTGAAGGAGCAGGTGCCGGCTGTGGAACTGAGATTCTCCCTTTAAAGCCTGGGAAATCTGACGCCCTTTCTTGAGTGTCACTTGAGTCTGAGGTCTCTAGGGAGCCAAGGAGACTTCCCCATGAGTCATAGGCCTTGACTGAGCTGAACACACATGCTTGGGGTCGAAGAGGGCATGAGAGGGCATCTCACACTTGGCTTGATTCAGATGTGTCACCAGGTCAAGGCACTTGCCAGACTTTTAAATGTCCTTTTGTCCTGTGCCCATCGTAATGTACAAAACTTCTCCAACTCCATCCTGCTGTTCTGCTTGCTGGTTTCTCCCTGAGTAGTCCAGATGTGTTCTCATGCCATACCACATACATAAACATTTTCTTGGACATCATTAGTGGGTTCTATCAGTTGCATATTGAAAATTATATGCATTAATCATAAAATTCTATTGGAATTATTTGTCACACAGTGGCTTGTAGGAACATGTAAATATATGAAAAATGTGAATTTAAACTTTATATATATTATTGATTTTAGAATGGAAGGGAGGAGAAAGAGAGAGGAGGGAGAGGGAGAGGGAGAGGGAGAGGGAGAGAGAGAGAGAGAGAGAGAGAGAGAGAGAGAGAGAGAGAGAGAGAATGATGAAAATCACCCATCGGCTTCCTGCCTCTTGCCTCCTGCATGCTCCACACTGGGGATCGAGCCTAAAACCAGGGCATATGCTCTGACCAGTAACTGAGCTGTGACCTCCTGATTCATAGGTTGGGTGCTCAACCACAAGCCATGCCAGCTGGGCCATTATTTCATTTGCACAATTATCAATCCCCAAGAGTGCCAAGAAACAAAGCATTGCATATAGACATTTTCTGTGATAAACACATGCACACCTACCTGAGCATGTATGATAACTTAAAGAAAAGTGAGAAGACATAACCCTTACTCTCAAAAGTTTACAGATAAGAAGCAAAAAATGACACAAGCAGAAAATGCAGAAATAGACTTTTGAATTTTGACTCTAACACTTCCTTGCACTTTGACATTGGTGTGCTGCTGCATCTCAGTAAGTCTCAGCTTCTCAGGTGAGAATGAGGGTAGTAATACCCACTCTGCATGATGGGTGTGGGGTTTAGAGGAAAAGCAGGTGAAGCATATAACGCTTAGCAACAGCCAAACCCTCTGTTGTTGTTCAGACAATGGGAGGAAAGATTTCTTGTTTTACTACCCGTGTTTGCTTTCTTGGCCTCAAGAATCATCCCTAACCCTTGAATGATTTCTAGGGACCTTAAATTGATACATCTAAAAGGGGGACATCCAATAGAACCCTTAGCTTCAATGGATGTCCCTGGCTCTCCCAAGTCCCATATGGTCTCTAAAAGCAATCAATTTATGCTGTCAGTGATGGGCAACTAATTCATCATGTCTATAATCATCTCCAGAAAAGCAGAGTTCAGGGTCAGCTTTTGCTAATGACCCTCACTTTCAGCCACCCACACAGGCAGGGAAATGCCCTTTGATGTGGGTTTCCAGGCAAAAGAACTCTTTCCTCCCACTCCAGTTGCTCCAACCCTGAGGAAGAGCACGGTGGAAATGCTTGGCCTGATGCCAGAATAGGCCTCCTCGTGTTTGGAATTCTCCAGCTCCGTTTCCTCTGCTGCTAGTTAAGGTGTGGCTTTCCCAGCTTTTGGAATAGTTCGTTTTGAGGCTTTGGCTTGTGTTTACGATTAATGGCAAAATGAGTCGACTTGCTCTGACTCTAGGCTGAGGCTCTCAAAGTGTGGTCCGTGGAGCAGCATCAAAGCCTCGCCTGGGAGCTTGTTAGAAACAGAATCTCTGGATACTGCGCCCTGAAACCCGCGGAACCCAAGTCTGCGTTTGAACAAGATCCGCGGGTGATTCGTGCGGACATGTTGAGAAGCCCAGGTCTGTCAACTGACTTCATTTAGGTCAAGGAGCCCTCAACCGAGGCCAGCCTAGAGATCTGGACACTACACTGGGATTTGGTATAAATTTCTACATGCTGAAAAATATATGTAATATTCATTTATGTAGCATCACCATCCTTCTCTGCACTTACAATTCCCTCCAGGGTGACTTCCTAAGGGCTGTCTGGGTGAGCTGGAGCCAGCTGACACAGGCTCAGAGAGCCAGTTTTTCATATCGCTTCCCTCATATCCCTTCACATGTTGGTGGCAAGAAACTGGTCACAGTGGGAGTATTCCCACCCCCAGAATAAGAAAATGCTACGAATCAGAAGATTCAAACCCCCCGCCCCCAACTATCTTAAAGCACACCATATATACCTGGTATAATTCAAGGATGCTCTCACCCTGGCATACTACAGCCACCCAAGCACCTCACTCATTTGTCACTTTCCGCACACTCTAATTCTCTGTGCAGCAAATTAGGTGCATTTCTTTTTATTCCCTCTTCAGTAGAAATGGGGAACCGCGGGTTACGAGGACATTCTCTCATTGATATGTGACAGCTCGACAATTTTAATCAACATAAGAATGATCTGGCGTACCTGATTAATGTGCTTTGTCATGGCTTCACTCCTTGCACTTTTATGTAGATTTCAATCGCACCAGGTATTCTGCATTTTAACAATGCATGCCAAGTCATTTCAACGCAGGTAGACTTCTGATCACACCTTGAAAATCACTCAGTCCGGAGGCACATCCCCAGGGAAGCCACTCCCTGCATCCACCAGAGGCTCTGAGCCCTCCCATCATATCACTGCTCAGCCCCATTGCCCCATATCACCCTCAAACAAATGCAACTCTATTAATCAAATACCTCAACTCTGAATTCGGTTGTGTATCACCAGATTGCAAAGCTTACAGTGGCCACCTGGTCAGAGAGCAATGAGTGGTTGAGTAATGTTTCCCAAACCCCTGGATCCACCTTGGGAAAAGCAAGACGCCAACCGGAAAGCCACAGGTTGCAAGGATGAAATCAGCAATGTGTTCTCAGGGCCTTCGCCTCAGGTCTCCCAAGCACAGCATTATTCTAATGGATTTTGGAAATTACATGTTCCCTAATAATAACCCAGAAAAAAGAACACACAAATAGGTTAACAGAGAGAAAAAGTGACTTGCCATGCACGGTCCCTTAGAAAGAGTTGGTGACAGAGTAAGCTCAGCTGTTATTAGCTGTTAGAATTAGATTTAGTCTACTGAGTCTCCCTGAATAAAAATCAGAGAATTTTCCACTAAAATGCATATTCCTGGCTTCTGAAAATGTCAGTTGGTCTGACAATGTTGGACCCAGCATCTCCTATGGGGCAGCCGTCCAGAGCTAGGTGGTGGTGGCTATTCCTGAAAGAGGTACGAGGCACTTGTTTATTATTGGATTCTTTTTAGGATGGATAACTATGTAAAGTAGAGATAAGTGGAGTCTGTAACAGAACTCAAGCTTTCACATGAGCTTGAATTGCCTGGATTCCTGTTAAAATACTGATTTTGATTCAGAGGATCTGGAGTGGACACGATTCTGTATTTCTACAAAATCGCAGGTAATGCCTGTGATGTTAGTTTCATGTGCGTCATGCAACTAACCTTGAGTAGCAAAGGTCTAAGTTTCTGCCCCTAACCTTTGCTCCTGGGTCTTTGGAAAAAGGCCTAAAACCAAAGTCTGCCACTCACAAACGTTTCCTAACAGAGCAGAACAAAACAGTCACACAACTTGCTCTATAAACTCGATGACGTTCAGATCTTTGCCCTCTTAACTGTTATGACCATACCTTTGCACAAACCCAGTGGCAGTGCCCTGAAGCAGAGATTCTGTTCATCTCAGAGGACGTGTCAGGCAACCTCAGCATTGGGTGCCAGGCAAAGCACCGTTTTAGAATTACACTGTGGGCACCGCTCTGAGGAGGACCGACTGCCGAGTTCCCTGGATTATGATGCTCTTTGCAAGTACAGGAAAGGTTTCTATAATAGTTATAATATTTCTAGGATCCACATATTTTGAATGCCAGAAATTTCATCACTGTAAGCTCCTCTGAGCTTACTAGCCACAATCTGAGCCTCTGGTATCAACTGGAGGTAAAGATAGCTGGATGCTGGTAGTAACCATCCCTGCAGGGAACAGTCCTGAGGTGTGTATCTCAATTAGGGCAATTTGCAGCTCTGACTGTTACCATGCTATCTTTGGTGATACATCTTAAGTTAAATTACAGGCTCGATAACATGCTCTTAACAAGACATGGATGTGCAAACTGGACTTTGGCCCTAATCTGAAGGAAGAGTATTAATTCTGCATTTGAGAGAGATCCCTGTGAAGGGGGCAAGTGGGTCCTCTCAGCCAAAACCCTTGCATCCTTGGCACACTCATTTCTTCACCTTCATTCTATCTGGACCCACCTTTCTTGTTATGTGTTCAACACAAAAAACTCTCGTTATCAGCCCTTGAGAAATACACAGAAAACAAGAAGCACAGGCAGTCTAGAGGCCACCAAAGCCAGTGGGTTTCCAACCTTAGCCATGATGGCCCTTTGCAGACCTAATATCACTCTACAGTACACACACATAATTCATGTAAGAAAGATGAAGCTGACACACCACCTTCTCCCCCTCCCTGTCCCTTCATACCTTTGTCCTCAGGTATATGCTGCCAAAGGATTCTGCTGAATAACACTAACCTGATCCGAAGACATTCTTCCGTCAGCCACTTTGCAGACCAGGAATTTTAGTCGTTGAAGGGATGCGCAGTTTTACCCAAGTTCACATAGTCAGATAGGGCAGAACTCAAACTCTCCATCCACCGTGGGCCAAGTCACAGACACAGGCCTGAAGGGAGTGAGGTGAAGGCGCACACCTTCTCCGGAGGCCGATGAAGCTCATCAGAACCCAGTGGGATAACAGGAGTCAGATTCCCCTCCTGGCTGTCCATCTTCATACCCCACCCAGCCAGCTGGCTCGGTCCTTTATCTCCAGGTAAGGGCTCAGTTTGTTTCTTTTCTGGGTTTCAGATCTCACTCCTCCAGATGAAAACTTCTCGCTACAGTTCCTGGTGTCACCTGAAAACCAAAATAAGGACTTTTCACTCTTAGTGACGCCATCCGGCACTTTAAAACATACTGCCAGTGTGTGGTATCACTTATGTGTGGAATCTTAAGAAAAAGTCGAAGCCACAGAGATAGGAGTTGGGGAAAGAGGGAGAGAGGCTGGTAAAAACATACAAGCTTTCAGTTTTAAGATGAATAAGGTCTTACAGCCAAAAAGGCAGTGGTTGCCAGGGTTTGGTGTAGGAAAGGAAGCACAGAGGGTTTTTAGAAAAGTGGTAATACTCTGAATGATACTCTAATGGTAATACATGTCATACATTTGTCCAATCCCATAGAATGTGTAACACCGAGAGTGAAAACTAACGTAGACTATGGAGTCGGGGTATAATGAGATGTCAATATAGGTTATTAGTTATAACAAATGGTGGGGATGTTGATAATGGGAATGGCTATACATGTATGGAGGCAGGTTAGAGGGTATATGAGAAGTCTCTGTACCTTCACCTTAGTTTTGCTGTGAACCTAAAACTGCTCTAAAACCTTAATTTAAAAAAAAATGAATAAAGTCTTAGGATCTCATGCATAAACACAGTGACATAGTTGATTATATTACATCCCATTTCTGAAATTTCCTAAAAGAGTAGAACTACAGTGTTCTTACTCCCACCCCTCAAAAAAACCCTAAAAAGGTAAATATGTGAAGAGATGCATGTTATTAAACTAAATGATGGGAATCTTTTCACGGAGGCTTAGGGTGACCAAATGCATTCTTAACGAGCAGTGACATTCTGAAAGGAAACTTTTGTTTTCTGCGGAGTAGGTCGCAGCGGCAGGCCTAAAATATTCCGTAAACATGCTGTTACCAGAGCCGGCTCCAATCTTTCTCCCGTCTCTCTTTGTGCCTCAGTTCTGCTTTGCACAGCAGTTGCCCACAGTGTAGTACAGTTTGGGAGGAGGCTTTGGAGTCGGGAGTGGGGGGGGGGCCTGTGTTCAAATACCAGTTCTGACAAAACTATTTGCAAAAACTGGTATGAATCTCTTTTAGGGGCTAACATTGAATGAGCAGTTACTTTGGTTCTAGGTCAAGAACACACAGGCTTTGACTCTCTCGATCCTTGCAGTTCTAAGAGGTAAGTGCAATGACTAACTGAGGCTTAGGGAGTCTACGTAACTTGCCTAAGCACATCCAAGCAAGGATTTGAACCAGAGCCCCAGCTCTTAACCAGTTCACTGTGCCATCACCCTTATCAGGACTGTGATTATAATTATCATTTGTGATGTGACGTGAAGGCCCTGGTCATTGCATCCTGGCTACTCTTCCCTCCTCCACGGCTACCCCTGCCTCTCTGGGACTCGGCTGCTCTGCCTTTGTTAAAAGAAGCCAGGCTCGCCCTAGCCGGGTTGGCTCTGTGGGTGGAGCGTCGGCCTGTGGACTGAAAGGTCCCAGGTTCGATTCCGGTTGGGAGCATGTGCCTTGGTTGCGGGCACATCCCCAATGGGGGGTGTGCAGGAGGCAGCTGATCAATGTTTCTGACTCTCTATCCCTCTCCCTTCCTCTCTGTAAAAAATTAATAAAATATATGTAAAAACAAATAAATAAAAGAAGTCAGGCTGTATCCCACTTGTATAACCAGCAAGGATCAAACCTGTCGCAAGCCAAGGATGAAGGGGCCTTCATTCTGTAACCTTTTCTTCAGAAGAGAACACGGTGTGCTGTGGTGACAAAGACTTTCTTGAGGACTCCTACCGTCCCAGGGCTATGTTCTTAGGAAAAGTCGATCTAACCTGACCCCTCAATGTCTCAAGTATTAAAGAAGGCTTTGTGGGCCAACGTCTGAAAAATATTTATAAGTTAATAACATGTATGCTCCTATATCCAGTGGATTCTGTAATCACTATCCATCTTCTGATGGATTTGGTTTTCATAACCTCTCTGAGCTTCGTTTGCAGGGCTCTGTGGACCCGTTCCCTCCAGCAGAGAAGTCCTCATTAACAACTGTGACACCTGCTTCACTCAGGTGATATACAGTAGTCCGATCCTTGCAATGCTATTTATCATAGCCAAGATGCAGAAGCAACCCAAGTGCCCATCAATAGGCAAGTGGGTAAAAAAAGCTGTTGTACATTATTACTCAGCCATAAAAAAAAAAATCTTATCATTTGCAACATCATGGCTGGACATAAAGAGTATTATGCTAAGTGAAGTTAGTCAGAGAAAGACAAATAGCATATTATTTCACTCATATGTAGAGTCTAAAGAACAAAATAAGCAAATAAACAAAATTGAAACAGACTCATGGATACAGAGAACAGACTGATGGTTGCCAGAGAAGAGGGAGGTTTAGGGACTGGGTGAAAAGGTAAAGGGATTAAGAAGTACAATTTGGTTGTTACAAAACAGTCACAGGGCTGTAAAATACAGCATAGCGAATATAGTAAATCCTATTTTAATAACTATATATGGCACCAGGTGGCTGCTGGATAGACTGGGGGAACACTTTGTAAAGTATATGATTGTCTAACCACTATGCTGCATACCTGAAACTAATACAAAATAATATTAAATGCCAACTGTAATTGAAAAATAGAATTCAACTTAAATAAAAAGGAGTCCGGTCACCCAGCTGCCTCCTGGGTAACGTCATCTCTCACATTCTTGCTGATCTTTCAGACACCACAGTTACTACTGCGAACGACGGCCAACGCTCTTTGAGGCACACATTCTTCTGACCGTCTTCCGTTTAACGAACAGCTCCTTTCAACCTCACAACAACCCCATGAAGCAGTGACGATCATTAATACTCAGCAGCCAAAGAAGAAGGCATTGTCGTCCCAAATCATTTGAGTTCTTCTCTTGCTGAGGTTCCTCAGCAACCTTCAACCTTGGCTGCTGGTCTTGGCATCTGCCAGGGCTTTGGGAACTATCAAGGGGCGTCGGGGGCTGGCCAGGTTTCAGCAGCGGAATAGTGCAGAAAGTCATCTTCCCATGTTCCCTGCGAGCAGAGGCTGCCCGGCTGCTGTCGGGGACCATGTGTCGCTTCGGCACTGACAGTGGCAGCAGCTGTCTCTCACCAGACCCGGCATAAATCTGGCTGCTGCAGGACATTGCTGGCCTCCCTCCTATTGCACTGGAACCTTCTCTCCCTGGTGAGATGCCCTGGAGACTGAAATGCCCTTCTGTTCTGGAATGTCAGTCAACAAGGGGGCTGCTGCTTGGACTTCCTGTCCTTTTCCCCAAAGCCTCTGTGAGAACCACATGCATTTGGCCCTGCCTCAGAGTGGATGCCCCTCACAGCCCTCAGGATGTGCTGGATGGGGAGGGAGTGGCTTTGTAGAAGTCAACAGAGATGAGAAAATGCACCAAAAAAGAGCTGTTCTCAGCCCTGCTCTTTAACCAGCTCTGTCACTGTATAACTTCGGGGTGAATTTGCAGGCTCAAGGGATAGAGAAGGGCTGTGTATCACCATCCATTCAAACAGCCCTGAGGATTTAGTCTCAGGGAGCTTTGCCTAATGAGGCTGCCAGATGACCCATCCTTTATGTTTACTCCCTCAAGACTTAGCACGTGGTGCTGTCTTCCTGTCAGTAAAGGCAACTCTCACAGTTACATTATTTTTGCAACAGGAAGGGTCAAACATTTTTCAAAAGTGACATACATTCACCTTTAACTTCGTTCAAGGGGATTGATTTTTCTTGCCTTAAATAAAAATGCTTTCAGTGATTTGGAAGTTTCTTAATCTCAGCAGTCTTCCAAGTCAAGCTGGGAGAGTTCGCAAGTTTGGTCACTGCATTCACAAAGCAGGGGAGCTCCTCCCAAGTGGCAGAGATGTCAGACTTTGGCGAAGGGAGTCTCATTCTGCTAACTCACATTGCAGAGCAGGGCGGCTTTGTGCTACCTCAGAATCAGGGAGCAGCAGCCAATCCCAGCTCCTTAGACTTAAGTATCGCTTCTTTTGATCTCCCCCAGACTCTTTGCTAGAGGTTGATATCTACAAATACTTCAATGTACCAGGGGAAGCTGCTATTCAAAGGAACCCTCCCAAACACTTGAATACACTGAGAAGTTTTTTCTTGATGCCAGAAATGTCTCTATATTTGCTTTGTTCATTTGAATTCAGTTTAATAAATCTTTGACATTTATAAGTATGGAATCAAAGAATTTCTAAATACGAAAAGGTCATCTAAACTAATAAAAGCGAAATAGTAAAATTAACCGTTTCTCCGAGACAGGGTAAGCCACGCCCACCAGCCAATCAGAGCGGCTGTATGCAAATTAGCCCAGCCAAGATGGCGGCAGCGGACACCCAGAGGCTTGCCTCTGGGTGTCCGCTGCCGCCATCTGTTGCCTTCCTGCAGGCCACATGGGTGGGGGGGCCGGAGGAGCGACCGCCTGCAGCCCCACACCTCCAGGCAGAAAGTAGCCTGGAAGTAGGTCTGTGATCGCGGGGGCTCGGGCACACACACCTCCGTAAGTGCCCGAGCCTCCACGATTGATTTCAGGCGGCAGGGCAGCTGAGGTCTGGGGGAGCAAGCCAGCCCAGGCCCCCAGGCTTCCCTGCAGCTGGAAGTAGATCCGTGATCACGGGGGCTCGAGCACAGAGGCGTGTGTGCCCGTGCTCCCGCGATCGATTTCAGGCAGCAGGGCAGCCGGGGCCTGGCGGAGCAAGCCAGCCCAGGCCCCAAGGCTGCCCTGCAGCCTGGAAGTAGATCTATGATGGGGTGGGGGCATGGGCACTCAGGGAGGGATAGCCTCCCTGGGGGCCCTTGCCCCCCCCCCCCCCCCATGGATTCCAGGTGGCTGGGCAGCCTGGGGGATGGGGGGGAGGCTGAGGATCCGAGCCAGCTCCGCCCCTGAGTCTGAGGCCTGGAAATCGGTGCGGGGCACACAGCACACAGGGAGGTGTGCCCTCCGTGTGTGCTGTGTGCCCCAATGGATTCCAGGGTCCCAAACTGTGAGAGAGCACAGACAGGGATTAAGTACCCCCCCAACCCCTGCCGAGTGCACAAATTTTTG
>PVJC01042231.1:0-15018 GCA_004026665.1 Murina feae
GAAAGAAAGAAAGAAAGAAAGAAAGAAAGAAAGAAAGAAAGAAAGAAAGAAAGAAAGAAAGAAAATAAACTATAGAAAAAGTATCAAATTCTATTTTAAAAGCATTTCCAATAAACATTGCAATTTTCTCCGTTTCCTACAAGATAGTACGTTTTTGACTCCCATATCAACTAATCAAATATTTCTCCAGAAGCATTTCCAATGCATAAAACTACCAGATACAATCTGCCTTCTCCTAAGAACATTCAATACATAAAAATCTGCTTACAACACAGATAAATCAGAGTTTTAACTTTACAAAAGAACTTGCCACCTAATTTCTTTTCTTTAAAAACTAGTTTCCTGATACATTTACACAGTGATCCATTTTACAAAAATTTAATATACATGAAAAACTTAAGAGGCGTTTCAACTGAGATTGTGTTTAGTATCTTATAGAATTGGATCATTCATTATCTTTTTCATTAATTCTCTGTGACTGTTCATCATTTTTTAAAAATGAACATTCCACTTAAAACTTCTAGGAGATGCTTCTAGGAGTCACCCCCATATCTTAGGACAGTGGTCCTTAAGACTGAGATATAGCACAAAGAGGCCTTGTTAAAATACTGGTTCCTACCCCTAATAGTTCTCACTCAGTAGGTCTGGGATGGGGCCCAAGATTTGACACTTTGAAAGTTCTAAGAACCGCACGTTGATGACTTATGCTTAAGGAGTGATCAGAGTGGAGATGAACAAAAATCCTCCTGCAGTGTTCTTCTTCAGTTTTCAAACTGTACTGTGACATATTTTACTGACACTGGTTGATTGTGATAATTCAAGAAGTACTTCCCTCAAATACACAATTAATAAACCTATCATCACCCACCAGGAGACTTCTCAGACCTAAATTCAGAAAGTGAAACAATAGCAAATCCTGACCACCCAGCAACTGATAAATACCCAGATTCAGTTAGCTACAAGAAGCATCCTCAATAACAAGGAAATGGATTACTTTTCCTGCTTTGGGGCACATTTCCAAAAGTCCAGCCTTGGCCACTTAGTGCAATTAAGTGTCAGAAGGTTAAGAAGTTGAGGTCCCTACTTTACCTTGACTCCCTGATGAGAAGCTTCTCCACAAAGTTATACAATTCAAAAGAGATGCTGAAAATCAGTCATTAAACCAACTAACACTATTAAAAAATGGGTCTTAGTGAGTACTTACTACACTTCACCTTCTACTCATTTCATCTGCATGATATCCCTGCTCAATAAAGAGGACTAAGTCTATTTTGCAGGGGTAGCCAACATGGCTGAGGTAGCACAGTTGATAAATGGCAGACTTAGGACTTGAATCCAGTTGTGAGACCCCAAAGTTTGGGATCTTTTTTTTAACTCCAAGTTGACTGCCACATAAACTACAGTTTCCCCCTTTCTTCAGAGAATAGACAGTCCCTGAGAGCAGAGGCTTGGAGGTATTAGACAGAGAGCCTCCATGGGTTTAATGGTGTATCAGTGCCCTCCTGCTGTGTAACAAATTAGCACAAACTTAATTTAAAGCAGCGATTTTTAACCAGTGTGCTACAAGAATTTTAAAACATGCAATGACTGTTCATTTAGCCAGGGGCACTGACCTCTTTCCCTTGGATTATCAAATTTTAAAAAAAGTGACAATAGCCAACACAATAATGGCCGTCTGATGTGAATAAATCAAAATTGTACCTCTATTTTTGTCAGATAGCAAAAATATACTTATTGGTGCGCCACCAAATTTTAGTAATTAGTTTATGTGTGCCATGAGATAAAAAAAAAAAAAGGTTGAAAATCACTGATTTAAAGAAATATCACTTTAATAGCTCTTAATTCTGTACATCAAAAATCCAGGCACTCTCCCCTAGGTTCTTGCTCAGGTGGCTTGAGACTGACATCGAGGTATCAGCCAGCCTGGGCTCTTCCACAGACACCTGGGAAAGACCATAATTCTGATTTCATTCATGTTGCTGCCAGCATTTAGTTCCTTGGCATTATGATTCTGAGGTCCCATTCCCTTGCTGGTTGTCAGCTGAGGGCCACTTACAGCTTCTAAAAATCACCTCCTCTCCTTGTCATGTGGCTCCCTACATCCTCAGGTCAGCAACAGTGCATCAATTCCCTTTTGTGTTTCTATCCCTCTGACTTCCTCTTCCACTGCTAGCCAGAGAAAACTTCTTTTTAATGGTTTCGTATGATAAAGGTCTATTCAGGTAATCTCTGTATTTCAAGATCACCTAACTTGAGTATTTAATTATACCTGCAAAGTCCCTTTACCACAACATCTAGATTACTGTTTGTTTGAATAACCAGAGGATAGAAATCTAACAGCACATCTTTAGAATCCTGCCCGTGACAGAGGGCTAGAAGGATATTTGGCTCTCAAAGATCAATGAGTCTCAAACTGTACACACATGCCTATCTATACAGGGAACTTAGGGACTGTTTTTACCTCCAGAGAAAAACCCTGGGATTTGCTTAGTTTTCTTGCTACATTGTGGTTATTGGCAAGTACTGTCCCTGAGAGAAATATTACCCAGAGGAGGGGCCAGGGTTCACTACCTCATGGAAATTAATCCAAATTCTAACTTGAGAATAAGTCAATAAGACAAATGTCCACATTATTGAAGAAAGTTGTTTTCTCATAGATCATGTCTTTGAGTGATTATTTTACATATTTGTTCAGTGTGTAGATATAATGTTATTCTCCTATTAGACCAGGAGATCCTTCAGGGAAAAAAATGTATCTTAAAAATCTTTGTGTTCAGCCCTAACTGGTTTGGCTCAGTGGATAGAGCATCAGCCTGCGGACTCAGGAGTCTCAGGTTCGATTCCAGTCAAGGGCATGTACTTGGTTGCAGGCACATCCCCAGTAAGGAGTGTGCAGGAGGCAGCTGATCAATGTTTCTCTCTCATTGATGTTTCTAACTCTCTATCCCTCTCCCTTTCTCTCTGTAAAAAATCAATAAAATATATTTTTTTTAAAAATCTTTGTGTTCACATAAGTTCCTAGCACAGAGCCTAATTTTCAGAAGATTCCCTGTACAAATTAGGTTGTAGGGAACATAGCTTATTACTTACTAGATGCTCAATAATTTTTTATTTTCCTTTCTTTTCCGTCTGGCTGAAATGAAAGAAAACTTCACTTCATCTTAAATAATAAAAACCGACAAATATTGTCAATACAGTTATTCAAGGTACATGGTAGGTGCTTATGATTGTGAAGGAGAGAGATGATGGAATGATAGTGTCCCCTTTACAGTGATCTATAAGCATCTTTGGGATTTCTTCGTTTAAAGCTTCATGAGAATAACTCAGCTCTTCATTTTAAATGTAGACAAAGTAGGACTTGGTGATTTTCTTGTCAAAGCACTTAAATACTTAAATGAAAACAGGGACTTTTGCCCATTGAGACTATTAAGTAATGTGGGGCCCCAAGTCCAAAAGGAAGCCCTGGATGACCGGAGAGGAGCGCTGCTTTGAAGATGTGGCACATCCCATGGAAGCAACAAGTGCTGGTAAACAAAGAACTTAAGCTCGATCAGCCTACATAAACCAGATATTTTATTGGCTATCAAAACTCTCCAAGCCCTCATGGATGGGATTAGTGCCCTCACAAAAGAGGTCCCAGAGAGGCCTTTAGCCATGTTTTCTATGTGAGGACACAATGAAAAGTCTCACAATGAGAGGGCTCCCAGAAGAGGGTCCTCCCTGGATATTGCTGGCATCACGATCCTGGACTTCCAGCCTCCAGAACTGTGAGAGGTAAACTTCTGTTGTTTATAAGCTCCCAAACCTGTGGTATTTTGTTATAGCTGCCCAAAAGTACTAAGAGAGAACATGTAAGTAGATATGATTGCTGTTCTAGGTGGTGGAAGTAAAGCGGCTTGTAATGAAAATTCCAACTCTGCTGATAACTAGCCACTAGGTTTTGGCCACAGAACTTAACACTGCAGGACATCAGTTTCTCCATCTGTAAAATGGGCACAATAATATTTACCCTTTTCAAATTACCCTAAAGTTTGGAGATAATGTAAATAAGTCATGTAGCACAGTAATACACTCACTGGTAGCTACAATTATTATTGTTGTAAATACCTCTCACTAATTCATAAAAGACACCTTTAAATGTGATATACACATGAGTGTTTCCTCTTTCCCAATCCTGGGATTTTCATTCATATTCACTTAAAATTTCTCAAGCTTCCAAATCCATAAAAAATATTATAAAGCAAACTTTTAAGTAGTTATGATTGTGCGTGTAAGACATTTGTACAACAACATGTTCTCTATACCATATGTTATGCTGTGTTGGAATGGAGACAGCTAAAGGACATTTATCGCAGAGTCTTTATGCCTTGTTTTGGTATTCAACACTTGTGAAAGAATAATAATGGTCATCAGGACTACTGCATACATATTCCACATAAAAGAAAAATCTAATTGATGTTTCAGAGCTCCTGGTTTTAGAATCTCTTTCTGCTTCAGCTGATATATAGTGTAAATCTAAAACTTATTTAAAAACCTGTCTGGGTAAGACAGCTTTTAATTAATCTTCTCCTGGTTTTTATACTATATGGTACCTGGAAGATGCAAGATCAATCACTACTGTATTGTAATGTCGAGTTGTGAGACAGAAAGATAAATGAGCTATCAAGCTTAGCATTTTGATAGCTAAGTTAATTTAACTAGCTCCAGAACACACTCTAGATTGGTAGATAAAGTTGTGAGCTGGGGCACTGAATGTTATAACCGTGAATGTGGGATGTTATTAAGAAAACGGGAATGTGCTAGTTCCTATCTGTCGTTTATGGAAATTAAACCCAGGATTAGAGAGGGGTAGCTGGGTGATGAGGTCATATTGCTAACTCTGTCAATCCAATTAAGACAGCTTTATTAATTCAGACTTTTAATTGAGCACTGGGACAAGGTCTGGGCTGACTTGAAGTTTCCCCCTGCAGTATGCATGAAGAAAAGCTCGGCCAAGCAAATTAAACACAATTTATGCCTAAGGGCAGACCTTGAGTAGAGTTTGTTTCCTTATGGGACCTACAAGGGTTTTGTAACCATAAATTGTATTTCAAATTGTGTTTTCTCAATTATAGGAATTTTGAACTGATTCTTGTCCTTGGGGGTAGGACACCCCATCCCTGGGATATCCATTTACACAATGATGTTTCGATCAGCAAAAGGAATAAAAATAAAGCTTCTAGCCTGGTTCCTCAAAAGTACCAGTCTAAATCATAATAAAACTTCAGACAAAAGAAAAGTGTTTCAGAAGTCATTGGAGAAGTATTTAGATATGCTAATCACAGCGATTAAGAAATACCAACATTGGAATGTTACATCAATTCAAATAAGCAAGAGTAAATGGAGCAGTTTTGAAAAGGTCTCCCCTCAAAGGATAATGGTATCAAATTGCTATAAGGTAGAAGAAATCTCTACCCAGCTCCCGTCCTTACCCATCCCCAATCTAAGCTACACCAGACCACTTTCAATTGCTTTTCATTCATTTGTTTGCTCACTCTTGAACAAACATGTATGAAGCACCTATCACATACAGGCCAGCTCATATGCTATATTGGTTATTAACAAGTCACAATTCATGTCACCAGGAAGTCACAGAGAAATGTATAGTTCATTAAAAATGGTGAGGGTGATGCTTAATTTTATGTGTGAGCTTGACTGGGCTATGGGAATTTGATGAGATATTCTGGGCGTGTCTGTGAGCGTGTTTCTGAGTGAGACTAACATTTGAATACGTAGGCTGAGTAAAGCAAGTTGTCCACTCCAGTGAGAGTGGGCCCCCTCCATATGCCAGGGGGACACCTGTCTTCTGCCTTCATACTCAAGATTCGGACTGGAAATTTATACCATTGGCTCTCCTAGCTTATCAGCTACAGATCTTAGGACTTCTCAGCCTCCATAAATGCATGAGCTAAATACTTTGAATGAATGAATGAATGAATGAATGAATGAATGAATGAATGAATGAATGAATATAATAGATGTCTTATACATAATAGGTAATAATAAATGTATATTATATATAAGGAATGTATATGTTCTGTATAAATTATATATGTAAATTAGTTATGATTCTCTGGAGAACTGTAGGAATTCAGAACCAGCCTCCCCAAAATGTGCCACATTGGCATGGTAGTTATTTTGAACTGAAGACCCTGCAGGCTCACAAGAAACTTTAACCTCTCTCTAATTTAAATTAGGGACCTTGCCCATAATAAAAGTTATCAACAGAAATAACAACTTATGACCTATCTATGGAGCTGGGCAAACTTCTAATTAAGGAACACCTGCTCTTATCATCCTGCAATGACCCTTTGAATCTCTAAGGCATCTTACCTAATCCTTAGCTTGGAATGCCACATATACGTAATTTTCACTTTCTGCCCATGAATCTCTCATATACTGGTATGTAGGGTTCCTACGCATACATATAAAATTAAATTTGGTTATTTTTTCTTGTTTATTTGTCTCATGTAGATTTAATTATTAGGTCAGCTTGAAGGACCTGGGGGTAGAGGGAAGATTCATCCTCCTCACAGAATCCAGACTAACACAGTATAACAGGTGAAAACTGGAACAATGGTGCCCATTAGGTATACAGTTATAACCACAGAATATCTGTAATTCGCATAACACTTCCTTGTTCATCCACTGATATCAACCCTGGCTGTCAGAAATCAATAAATTCAAAGACTCATTCACTTCTGAAATTCTACTCTAACAACTTCTGTCCCCCAACCCATAAATAAAAAAAATTACTCCCCTCATGTGATGTTATCTCAAAGCTGCCTACGTAGTGTTCTTTATTATAATTAATCAATAATTTCATGTTGCTTATATCATAATAGGTGTCTCTCTTTAAAGAGAAGACTCTTTTATATGTTTCAGGGTGGAAATAATTATTTTCACAAATGTATGGCTGTTTAGAGCTCAAAGTCAGCTTAGAAGCAGTCTAGTCCATCTCTCAAAATTTACTAACCTGTATAAAGAAGGTAGAATAATTCTCCTGGGGTCTTTGACTCAACCAGCCAGTTGGTGACTTAGTCAGATGAGAACCCAAATCTTGAGATTCCAGCAAAAATAGGCTCCCTTCCACCCTGACCATTGTTGTGGTTTAGTTGGATAGAATGTCATCCTATACATTGAAAAGTAGTGCGTTCAATTCCTGTCAGGGCTCTTACCTACATAGTGGGTTCACCCTGGTTGGGGGTTGGGAGTTGTAGGGGAGGCAACTGATTGATATTTCTCTCTCACATCGATGTTTCTCTCTCTCTCTCTCTCTCTCTCTCTCTCTCTCTCTCTCTCTCTCTCTCTCCCATATTTGTGAATATGTCCTTGGGTGAGGAAAAAACAACCAACCAGGCTCCTGTCCTGGCCAGTTTGGCTCAGTGTTTAGAGCATCAGCCTGAGGACCAAAGGGTCTCCGTGGGCTGAACTCCTGGTCAAGGGCATGTTCCTCCTTCCTCAGTTGCAGGTTCCCCAGCCTGGAGGGGGGAAGGGCACATGTGGGAGGCAACCAATTGAGTTCTTTCAATCAAATCAATGTTTCTCTCTCCCCAACCCCTTTCATTCTCTCTAGAAATCAATGCAAAAAACACCCTTGGGTGAGGATTTAAAAAATATAATAATAAAAGAAAACAGGCTCCCTTGCTTTCATACCAAGTACTTAGATTTAAAAAAAATGTTCAGCTTTAAATAAATCCCTGACTCATTAAACAAATCTTTTTAATTTCACTTTCACAAGTAAAATTTCACTTTCACAAGTAAAATTTTATTGTTTTTAAAACTAATTCAAATAACACTCATTCTCTCTCTTTCTCTCTATCTCTCTCTTAGCAGGGGGCAGAGGGACAGCACCTCTGCTTTTGATGTATGTAAGTAAGTTGTGTGTGTGTGTGTGTGTGTAGGCCAACATGATTATAAACTTATATAAAGAATTCCATAAGTATCCGTATTCATATAAAGTATTTAGTTTTATTTTTATTTATATTCAACTAGAGGACAGATGCATGAAAATCATGCATGGATAGGGTCCCTAGGCCTGGCCAGTGATCAGGGCCAATCTGTGGAACAACCGGTGGAGTGATCAGCCCCCCCCCCCACCTTGGCCGGCCAGGTGCTGCCTGCTAGCTGGCCCCTCCCCTCACTGCCACCACAGGTTGCCTCCCTCTGTGGGGCGACCAGCGGGTGATCGCTCCCTCCTCAACCCTTCCTCCGCACCCCCACACCTGCCTTGGCTGGGAGCAGCTCCTTCTTTGAGCGTCTGCCCCCTGATGGTCAGTGTGCATCATAGCGATTGGTCATTCCACCAGTAGTTCTGCTGTTTGGTTGATTTGTGTATTAAACTTTTATTATATAGGATTAGAACCAGGAGTTGAATAAAAGCTTCAACTCCTAGTTCTAAAATCTAAAACCTAAAGAGCCTAAAGCATGGCCATCTCACTGGGAAGTAGAAAAGGATGATGGTTAAGAACATGGGTTTCACCATTAGCTACAGCCAAGTCAAAACTATAGCCTGCTACTTGGAAGAGACTTTTTAAGGCTCTCTTTATAATCATAACCTCTTATGGGTAGAAAGACAAAAAAAATAAAAGCAGATGGCCTCTACACTGGCAAAAATTTGTTAGGATCATCAGGTTGAGGGTAGGGAGTGTGTGGGCAAATACTGCTGGGAGTAAAATGATAGTGGCCATATTTAGAGCTAATATTTAGAGCTGACATATTTTAAATGAAGTCTAACTTACTATACAATAAACAATTAATAAAAGGAAATTCTGTACTATTCAGCAAGAACTACCTAAAAGAATATTTTGATTCTTAAGGGCTACAAAACCCTTAGAAATCAAAATCCTGTCTCTAGAAAAAAGATAAAACAAACAATAATTGTTGCTCCCATACCTTCTACCACATCATGAAAAGAACTACTATTCTAGCATGTAGCTGTTGCTTCCTCATAATAGTCTTGCAAGAGATGGATCAGAGGGGGCCTGCCCTGGTGTGATGGACAGGAGGTGGTGAGGTTGGGTATGACCATGTAGCATGTTGACTATTACCACTGGTTTAAATCTAGTCACAGACACAGGCTACGAGGATCAAACTAACACATTTCCACAATTCAGAGAACTCCTGAGACCAAACAGAAAAGCTTCTGACTAAGAAAATGTAGAATCAGAACAGCCAAATCACAGTTTAAAAATAGTCATAAATAACACATCTGCCATAAACTACCTCTGTTCTCAAGAAAAAAATCCCCAGATGGGAAAAGTGTCCAGTCCGCAGAAGAATGGAAGAGAACCATAGTTTGGTACTGCATTAAAACTCGTTCACTGTATTCAGAGAGGCCTTTTTTCGCTTTTTTCTTTCAGTGGTGGGGCGAACTAGCTGTAGAATTCACTTGGCATTAGCCATTTTCTAACTCTAGGACTTTGGGTATGTTATAGAATCTCTCTGTTCCTAATCCCTAAATTTAGGAAATAAAAATTGTTAGGTAATAAATAAAACATGCTTAACATAGGATCCAGCACATAATAAGTGTTTAACACTCTATAGTCATTATTAGTTATTTTATTCCCCAAAAAACTTGTTTATGAAACATCTTGCAGACTATATAATACCAGAGGCTTGGTACATGAAAATTTATACACTGGAGGGGGGCGGTCCCTCTGTCCAGCATGCCCCCTCTCACAGACCAAGAGTCTTCAAGCCTCGACCAGCCCAGATTACCTGAGCCTTGGGCAGCCCTGGGCAGCTGGGCAGCTGCCATCCAAGGTTTGCCTGCACCTCAGGCTGGTCCTGGATGGCTGGGGGCCTGAGGGTGCTGCCATCTTGTGACTGTGGGTGCTGCCATCTTTGAGGGCAGGGCAGTCAATTAGCATATTCACTCCTTATTGGCTATGGGTGCCACCATCTTTGCGATAGTGTGAGGGTCAATTAGCATATTCCCCCTTTATTAGATAGGATTGTTGCTAAGAATTATTTAAACCAGGTACTATAATCAGAAATGTATATTTAATACAAAGCACAAAAAAGATGAGATGAAGAAAGCGGTATTTTTCCTTCTTTTATACAAACTGTTTAAAAAAATCCTTTGCAGTTTAATTATTTATATGTAATTTGATATTGTTAATTTAATTACAAGTGACTCCTCTTATTCACTAAGGTAGTTTGTCATGCTGCCTGACTTTGTTAATGATTAATTAATTTCAACTACATAGGAGAAAAACAAAAGTTCACTTGATAAGCATGTCAAGATCATCCTAAGTTCCAACCTACCTTCTATACATCTGATTCTCCGAGACAGTGTTTCCTGCTCCATTAGACAGAGGGTAACAGGACACATGAAGAAGTAGTGAGTCTTCAACTTCAGACATCCTATTCCCCACCCTCATAAACTGGGTGCAGTGACAGGTGTGTCACGAGGCCCAATGCTGACCTTCATCTCTACTCCTTATCATCTTAATAATACTTGATATTTGTAGATACTCACAGTTCAAAATGGCCTGCTCACTCTTACTCACAAAAGAGATCCTCAGTATGGACATTTTACTCCCCATTTTATTCAGGGCCAAACTCCCCCACCCCTGGGGCCTGAGTTCAGCTGTTACTCTATGAAACTAGGCCTCCCTTTGATCCAGGTACCCCACGTGGAGAAAATGTTCAAAATCACTTTTCCCAGACTATTGAGGAAAATGCCATGCAAATGCCTAATCTAAAGCCCAAGAAGCACCAAGCCACGTTATAATGATCACACTGTTGTCGAAAAAAGTCAGATTAGTTTGACAAGATGAGTTCTTTTAAGAGTCATTCTGAGTCTTCACCCCCACTTCGTTGTAATCCCCCTCAGACTGTAAAACGAATCCTCCGATAGTGCGTGTATTCCTAGATATGGACATTATGCTGCCTGGTTTATGGCATCTGGTATCACAGACCCTTCAGCAAGCCTCCCGGAGTTTTCAGAAGGTTTTTGTTTCAGTTAATTCCTTAAGCATCCCACGATTCAAATCATTGTGTCTTGTAATCTATTTTATTAATCCTAAGTGTATCTTAGAGGAAAGAGATAGAAAGTAATGAAAATAAATTAGCATTTTTGATTACAAAAGATACCTTCAAGGGCATTCTCATTTCTTGAAAGAGATCTTGCATGGCATGTTAGTACTGGAGCAGGAAAACAACAGGATGGCCCAGATTTTCTCAGAAATTGCTGGTGTCTTGTGTCTCTTTTTAGGTGGGGCCATGTTAAACCAGGGACTGTAGGGGGCTGAGCTGGAGATACAGTCCAGATGTGAGAAATCGGTGTGGCCCTTAAACAAGAGCTGGCAACCACCATGCGATAAGCCAAACCATAGCTGACTTCCAAACATCCCTCTCTAACCTCATGGCTCTCATTTTAGTCCTAATCACAATCACGCTCACCTGGACATTACAACAGACTCCCGACTAATCTCTATGCTTCAACTCTTGGCTTCTATTGTAAACATTCCCACCACACAAATCACAGCATGCTACACCCCTGCTGAAAATCTTTTGAGGGTTTCCCCATTACAACAGGAAAAAATAAAAGTTCTTTTACATAGTGTATAAGAATCTGGCCTCTGCCTACTCCAACCTTCTCAGGTACAGCGAGTTCTGCTATAATGTAACATATGCATTCCTAAAAGTGCTGTACTATGCAAAATTATGCAGCAAAAACCCACAGAGGAGCAATACCCAAAACTTCATCAGTGGCACATTTTAAAAAGATAGAAACTTCATACAAATGGTAGCATAGTCTTACACACTAATTTTATATTTTTAAATGAAACTTCATTGTTGAAAGTATTAAAGATGTCCCTCTTTTCTGTTTTCCATTGATCCCTTCTAGCCCACCCCTGACTCCCACCCCAGGCCTTCACCACCCTATTATCTGAGTTCACGGATTATGCACAATGCATACAAGTTCACTGGTTAAATTCTCCCCTCCTCCCACCAACTCTCTGAGATTCATTAGTCCATTCCATGCTTCTATGTCTCTGGATATATTTTGTTCATCAGTTTATTTTGTTCATTAGATTCCACATGTGAGGAAGATCATGTGATACTTGTCTTTCTCTGACTAGCTTATTTCACTTAGCATAATACTCTCTGAGTCCTTCCCTAATTTCCCAAAGAGTACGAGACCCTTCTTTTTTATGGCTGCATAGTATTCCATGGTGTAAATCTACCACAGCTCTTTTACCCACTCATCTACGATGGGCACTTGGGCTATTTCCAGATCTTAGCTATTATAAATTGCACTACTATGAACATAGGGGTGCATATATTTTTTCTGATTGGTGTTTTGGGTTTCTTAGGATATATATATCCCTAGAAGTGGGATCACTGGGTCAAATGGCAGTTCCATTTTTAATTTTTTGAGGAAACTCCATACTGTTTTCTATAGTGGCTGCACCAGTCTGCATTCCCACCAGCAGTGTTTTAGGGTTCCCTTTTCTTCACATCCTCACCAGCACTTGTCATTTGTTGATTCTGACAAGTGTGAAGTGATACCTCATTGTCGTTTTAACTTGCATCTCTCTGATGATTAGTGACTTTGATCATTTTTTTCATATTTTAAGTGGTTAAGAAATATATAGTACTACAATCAATATCTCACTTTACCTTGGAAAGACTTGAATTTTGCTTGTGGAAGTGGGTGCCAGAGAGTGTCAGCTTATGAGTTATTGTTAAATGATGGGAGGAAGAATATCTGAAATCATTCAAGAGAGGTTGTAACACCAAATGGGGGATGGATGTGACTTGTATGCTCACAGTGAACAGAGGCAGCTGGTAGATGTCTGAGGTATATGCACGGGTACATTTAGTAATTTCCCACACTGCCTGGTTCAGCTGGGCATGGTTTTCTGCATTCACCTAGTGTTCCTCTCAGACAAAATCACACATATAAGCAAATGCAAAATCCACATTATGCTCAAATGGTTCTCTTTCAATGTGTTGAAACAAATTTTCATTCTGAAAGCAAGCATTAGAACAGGCCCACTAACCCTTCCTGAGCACATTGTCCATGCTGTCCTGTGTTCAGCATCTCCATCAGGCTAAGTTTCTTCCCTGTGCATTCACTGCTCCCTCTGCTTAAATGCTCTTCCCCCGTTTTCTTCCTGATTGATTTCATTTTATCCTTCTGGCCTGATTCAATGCCAACTCTTCAGAGAGCCCTTGCCTTAGATTATCCTCCCTAATGTAGACCTCCACTCTCATTATTCTCTTTTCCAGAATCCTTTTCTTTTCATTCTTTAGAGCTGCTGTGATGAGAGGAAAATAACGAATTTATTTGTCGTTGTTGTTATCTCTCTTCCACTAGAGAGTAGGCTCCATGAGGTCAGGGAGCCTTGTCTCTTGGCACTTTTTAATGGCCTGGTCCTGGCAGGTACTGTGCTCAGTACAAGCACAAGGTGTAGGCACTTAGTATATATCACTTAAATGAATAAAAGGATGAATGAATAATTATAGCTATGCAAATAGCAAATATACCCAACAGGCTTTCACAGAATGGCCTTATTAATGCCTTTATGATACTTACTCTGTTAAACCTCTTATAATTTAGCTCTTATTCAGATTTAATGCTCTCATTAAAAAGAGCTTGAAGGGAACCAGTAAAAAATTAAATATTTAAAAAAGAATATGTGAAAGAGACTTCAAAGAAAAGATTATTGCAACACAAATATAACAACAGAAGAAAAAAAAAATGAGACTGACAAAACCGATGACTCATTCATGCTCCTTAAAAAACTGGACTCTAATCCCAATGATGGTAACAGAAAAGTCTCATATTTGGCTAGTGAGTAAACAGAGATTAAGGATTTGGTGAGGCCCTTATTACAACTCCATCTCTAATTTTAATATCCATCTTTTAAGTGGAATCTGGAGAAACTGTGAAGGATCTGCAAAGAATCAGGTGAATAAAGACAAGCTAAAAGTTACTTAGAGCCTTAGTTTCCACCTTCTGCATTACAAAAAAAGAATTGCCACTAAAATATCTGCATGTCACTTAGTACAATTTTTCTTTCTTCTGTGGCAGTAGAACCCTTAATTCTAGCAGGGGGTGGGGCCAGCATAAAGGCTCCGTTCCTGATCCTCCCTTGAGGCTGCATGTGATGTGTGACCATGGGGCGAAATTCTGGCTAATGAGATGTAAAGAGCTATTTCCAGTTAATTGCATGGCAGCGTCCATAAAACTTCCCTAAGATAAAGCACTGTCTTACCCATTGCCTTGTTTTCATTTATTCTTTCATCTTAGAATGTAGAAGTAACATCTTGAGTTCACGCGATCATGGGATGACCTTGAGAATATAGGTCATGGTCAAAGAAGCAAGACAGAAATAGTCTGGGTTTCTGTAGATTCAGTGGAACAGGGCAACTGTAGCACCACGAACTGTCTCACTGTAACACGTTAATATGACAGGGAAAATATGTGTCTGCTTTAAGTGAATTTTATTTTAGATTTAATTTTAACTAACAGCTCACACAAGTAAATGTGCCCAGATTTCATATTCTACAGATCAGCTAAAGAAGACACTGTCCTAACCAGTTTGGCTCAGTGGATAGAATGTTGGCTTGTAGATTGAAGGGTTCTGGGTTTGATTCTGGTCAAGGGCACATGCCCACATTTCAGGCTCAATCCCCAGTAGAGGGTGTGCAGGAGGCAGCCAATCAATGATTCTCTCTCATCATTGATGTTTCTATCTCCCTCTACCTTGCTCTCTGAAATAACAAAAATATATTTTAAAAAGAAAAGAAAAGACTTACCCATTCTTAATGGGTGCTTTCAGTAAAAAAGCCAGCTTCAGCCCTGAGTGGGTGGCTCAATTGGTTGAAGCATCACCCTGTACACTGATGGCAGTTTCAATTCCTGGTCAGGGTACATACCCAGGTTACAGGCTTGATCCCCTCTTGGGATGCATATGAAAGACAACTTCCTCCTCCTCCTCCTCCTCCTCCTCCTCCTTC
>PVJC01042232.1:0-15013 GCA_004026665.1 Murina feae
ACATACTGTCAAATTTGTCTTCCATTCTTTTCATCCACCTTATGACCATTTCCCTGAATTCTTTCTCCGACAAGTTGCTTGCTTCCATTTCATTTACTTCCCTTTCTGGTGATGCCTGTTTTTCTTTCATATGCGGGCTGTTTCTTTGTCTCCCCATGATCTATCTTCTCTGGGTATCTGGTTATATAGTTTTTATTCTTCTGTATTGATTTAAGGGCACAAAATACAACACAGCAAGGCACAATGCACAAGGATGTGAACCCAAATGTATTCACGATACTTATAACCCACTAACGTTTACCACTATAGAAAAGAGAGTTAGGGGGTAAAAAAAGAAAGAAAAAGGAGAAAAGAAAGGAGAAAGGGAGTGCCAGAACAAATTTGGGAAAAGGAAGGCAAAGAAAAAAAAAAAAAAGGTAAGAGCGATAAAAAAAGAATGAAATAGAAGGGGGGAAGAGATTGTATGGGGAGAAAACTCAAATAGAATAGCTACTAGTAGCAACAAATGTCATCTTCAAAGACCTAGAGATGAATGGAGTACATCAACTAACCACTCAATTAACAAGTAACATCTAACAAGGTAAGGAGAAACAGAATTAAAAAAATAACCAAAATACAACCAAAAAACAAAAAGGTAAAGCGAGACAGTCTCACCAAAAATTATAAAAAACCCTAGTATAATAAAATGATGCTATAGGAAATCTGAAAATAGAATGAAGAACACTAATCTCAAAATAATATAAAGATAAAATAAAATGACTCTTAGAAAAAGAAAAAAATAGTAGTAGTAATATTGATTAAAAATAAAGATACAATAATTAAAAAGATAAAATCAAGTGAGGAAAAAAGACAAAAAATTGTTTCTTAATGGAAAAAAAGAAAAAGAAACAAATTTTTTTTTTAAAAAAAGAAAAAATTAAAAAAAGAAAAATGTGCAGTAGTGAGGGTCATTCACTTCTTCTGCTCTTCTGATTGGTGCGTCTTAGTCTTGTCAGCTATTCAGGAGAGTAGGGAAGTTTCCTGCAATTCACTGCTCTTCTGTGTCATAAACCAGTCCTGATTTAAAAGCCGGCAGTATCTAGGTTGTGTTTTTTAAAAAAAATCCTTTTTACAGTTCAGGGTAGAGTCTGGGTGTGGCTGTATTATTTGCCTGGATACTGGAGGGAGGGTTTGTCTCCTCAGGGCACAATGGCTGCCTAGGACCCAGGCTCCGGCATGAGTCAGCACCAAACTGCATGAGTCAGCACCAAACTCGCTGCCACCTTTCCTGGACCCCCCTCTCTTTCCAGATTCCACAACCCTGCACCCTCTCCCACACTCCAGCCACAGGTAAATTTCTGTATTCACAATGCCTTATGCGTGGGGCTCAGTGCAGTTAGACTCCGACCACAGAGGTGGGAGAGGCTGCGGCTGCGCGTGTGCCTCTCCTGCTGGCACGCTTCAGTCTTTACTGTGGACCCAGATGTAGAATCCACTTCGAGGGGGCACATTCTCTCCTGCCTGCCCGCCCCAGCCCTTTCCTGATTGTGAAGCCGGATCGAGAAGCCCCTGCTGACCAGCAGTTCCACAGACCCTCTTTCCGCTGCGCCGCCGGTCTCGGGAGACGCGGCTGGGTGCTGGCGCCAGTGCTGTGCGGCGACTTTCCGATCCTCAGGGCTAAGGTCTGGTAAAATATCTTTTCCAAAGCCTTGAATTTACCTCTCTCAGGAGTCTTCTGTCTTATCCAGCTGCAGGCTGTCTCCCAGCTCGATCTCCACTGCCAATTCGGGCTGGAAGCTACTCGTTTCAGCTGCTTTCCCTATCTGCTCTGGGACAAGGCACTGTACACGTCTGCCTAAACCGCCGCCATTTTTATTTACCCCCCATTGATTTTTAGAGAGAGTAGAAAGGAAGGGGAGAGACACAGAGAGAGAGAAACATTGATGTGGAAGACATCAATTGGCTGCCTCCCACGCGCACCCCGACCGGATAGGGATGGAACCTGCAACCCAGGTATGTGCCCTTGACTTGGAATTGAATTCCAGACCCTTTCGTGTGCTGGCCAATACTCTAACCACTCACCACACTGGCCAGGGTTCAAGGTCAGTAATCTTTTTTTTTTTAAATATATTTTATCTTATGTTTCTTATTTTGTGACTTTTTCAATGGCTTCTCTCCAAAATGTTTCCTGGCAAGACATTTCATTTTTTTTTTTTTTGCTGCACTGGTGTCCACACTTACTGATGAGCCACAAGGCTTTTCTGTTTCTGGAATGATATCAACAGGTAACGGTAATGATATTTTACAGAGAGGGAGGGAGAGAGATAGAGAGTTAGAAACATTGATGAGAGAGAAACATCGTTCAGCTGCCTCCTGCACACCTCCTACTGGGGATGTGCCTGCAACCAAGACTGGAATCGAACCCGGGACTTTTCAGTCCTCAGGCCGATGCTCTATCCACTGAGCCAAACCATTTAGGGCCAAGGTCAGTAATCTTAATCATATCTGCAAAGTCTATTTTTCCATGTAAGGTGCTGGGGTTCAGGGTGTGGATGTCTGTTGGTGACCATAATCCTGCCTACAGTGTAAATTAGATGCAGTGTGTTCTGTACCTACAAAATGAAATTATTTAGAAATGGCAGCTTGAAAACTCAAGGTAAAAATGTTCCATCATTTGCTTAAAACTGTTAAATCGGAATAGCAGAAACACAACCAGCCTTTGACAGTTTTCCTTCTCCCCAAATCTGGTTGTTTTATTTTTACTATAATCTTTATTTAATCTTTGGTTAAGATTCTTTCTTCATAATAACAAAGATGGTATTTTATTCTTTTGTAAATATTGACTGCATCTACTCCCAAAGTGACAGCCACCCCAGTAGGACAGATAAAAGTGGGGCCTATTCTTTTTACTATTCTCAGACATTGTCATTTAAATGGAAACCAAATTAAAATGGAGATACTGAATAGTTTAAGAGGCAAATGTTGCCTCTCTGTGCTATCTCATACCCAAAAACTTCAGCATGATCCTAAGACAGACTGGCACCATTGTCTGCTGTCTTTTGTCGTGCTCCAAAAAGCAGTTGATTATCTTGGAAGGACTTCAAAAGCAATTAAGGAAATCCCTTATGTCAAGTTACAGTTCAGACAGGACAAATTAGATGTGTGGGGAAATGTCCTGATAAAGTACTCAAGAAATAATGAGTCAGTGTACGATTTGTAATTGCTCCTGCAAAAATTTACAACATAAAAGAGTCTGTTAACCTGAGACTGGAAGCTTGGAGATTTTTTTTTTTCCTATTACAAATGCAAATGCCTTATGAAATTGAGCCCAGAGCATTTTTAAATGTCCAAAATGTAATTCGAAACATTGTTTATTATATTTCTGCCTGGGCTCTTCGGTGCCTCACAGGCTGCCCAGTGATTGCTGGTTTCTACGCCAGCAGGCCTGCCATGAAAAATTGGCCGATTTGGCTCACCACTGTGGAACGGGACCTAAAGGCAGCTGCGCCAGAAAGAAGGGTGAGGGTTTGCTGCAGTGCTGCAAAGGATGGTGCGGGACGGGGATGGAAAAGACCATGTTAGTAGTTAAGTGCCTGTGAGATTGTTGCATTTGGTTTCTTCTTTATGAATTAAGGGAGACAGATGATCTTCATTCTGCATAACCCCATCCCTGTGACCACAGAACCCCACCAGCTCCAACGGTGACCGTAATGAGTTGGCGGGGACAGAAGTTGGTGGTTTGAGTGTTGGTGACTGGGGATACTGTCACAAATAGGTGTCATTCAGATTGAGTACTTTCATCACAATGCTGGGACATTCAAATGCAATTTCCTTCCCTTATGAACTGCTATTCCCCTCTGAGTGAAATGATTTCAACTCTTCCAAACTACTTGGATTTTTATCTCCAATAAAATAAAATTTACCCTCCACTTAAAAAAACATTTACCCTAACTTTTGAGATAAGGGTGTACCCATTGCTAATTCCTTCCCTTGCCCCCTCTCCCTCCCTCCCTTGATAAACATTAGCATGTGGGAAGTTATTCCAGGGTTATCATACAATATTTATAGACCACTTTTTCATTTGTGAAGTGTCTGAAGGTCTCTTAACTATGAGCTGTTTCCAAATAACCCTGGGCTCATTTTTCATCTTGATCCAAATCCCACAGAAGCAAACCAATCATGAAACTCTCTAAAAAGTCATTGGGAGCCCCAGGCTCAGAACCCAGCTGTGGTGCTTGAACCGTTAGGTTCTGTGCTGCCAGAAGCTTGGAGGAACTGAACCATGGGGACCGATGCTCATTTAGGAATCAAAGTTGGTGCTTTGTTTCCGGAAGCTTTTGCCTGAGCCCGAGAAGGTAAATTAAATCCCTCATAGGAGTTCAAAGTGTATAGACTTTGCTTTTTACACAATTCCTTTTGAGATGGTTCAATACAGTGATGTCTTTTCTGTTTAAAGAATAGGAACATGAACAAAGCCAATGAAAAACAAACATCAGGGTATCCCTATCCGTAGGACACCTCTGATTTCTACGTTTGTCTTCATTGATGTTCTATTCCACCTTCATCAGTCCACAATCACTCTTGGTGAGCTTTTCCCCTCTCCTGTCCTCAAGTATCACCACAGGTCCACACACCAAAGCCTTCCCATTATTTCTCTTACCTTGATTGACCTTCCTCTGACTTACAATTGGATCACATTCCTTTCTAGCTCCCATCAAAGTATGTGTGTCCCAGTGCTCTCCAGAGTCAGCATTTGTTATAATAATGTTTATTACTAAGTACATTTCCAGGTGCCTGACGTGGATAACTCCATTTATGCTCAAAATAACCCTCTTGGGTAGGAACTTTTAAAAAAGTTATTATTGATTTTAGAGAGGAAGAAGGGGCAAGGGAGAGAAAGAGAGAGAGAGAGAAACATCGATGTGAGAAGGTAACATTCATCTGCTGCCTCTTGCACACTGGGGATTGGGCCTGCAATCTGGGCACGTGCCCTGTCTGAGAACTGAACCGGCGACCTCAGTGCACAGAGTGATGCTCAACCAACTGAGCCACACTGGCTAGGGCAGGTAACTATTCTTGTGTTCGCTTTGTAGGTGGAGAAACGGGGGACACAGCAATGATAAACATGTTTGTCTTAGAGTTGGCAAGTGGTGGAGTCAGTATCCATCTGGCCCAGAGCCCTCACTATTCATCTCTGCTTCTCATAGGCTCCTAGATCAGCTTTAGATCAGATAGACCTGGGTTGAGTACAGATCCTGACATTTCACTGGCTGTTTCACCTTGGGCATAGGAAGTACCTTTTCTGAGCTTTAGTTTCCTCTGCAGTAAAATAGGAATATTCATGTGAAGAACGCTAACCCCCATAAAAGTTCATGGCCATAGTAGGTGCCTGAGAAAATATAAAGTGTTCGCTAACCCTTTCCCTCACTATCCTCTCAACTATGTAATTGGCAAATGAAATGAGGTGACATCAGTATGCTGATGAGGAATGTGGTCTAATATGTTCTCTCTCTCATGAGGTAACTTCAGGCATCCTGACATTTCCCTGACATTTCCGATTGGCAGACTCTTGGACATTTTGGTCCACCCTAGGCAAGGGCTGCACCTTCTCTGAGGTTGTACCAAGTCACATATTCTTGGGTGTTACTTGCCTTTTTTAAAAATGTTTTTATTGGTTTTTGGATAGAGGAGAAGAGAGAGGGAGAGATAGAAACATCAATGAGAGAGACACATGCCTACTAGGGATCGAACCCAGGACCTCTTGGTCCTTGGGAGGTCGCTCAATCCACTGAGCTACACGAGCCTGGTGGGCATACTTGCTTTTAATGCAGAACTTTTGTATTTTACTGCACATTGCTCATTGACATGATCTTCAGGAAATGTTTTGAATGGAGAAATGGAGTGGAGCGGCAACCACCTGCCCGTGGGTACTATATCACAGAGAGCTGGTGGGCTGGGCTGGTGCTCCAAGAACGGCAATGACCCATGGCCAGTGTTCCAGCAGCCATCAGCATGGTCCCTGGCCATGGGGCCAGCTGTTTCTAACTGCACATTCTGTAGTGGGGGTACCTCCTCCAAGCTGGACCCTTTCTGGGAACCACACGGGCTATTAATTTTCCAATGGCAAATGTAACCGCAGATGGCTGTGTGCAGACTGGGTTACAGGATCCACATGCCGAGGTTTCCACTTTCCAGGGACAAGATGGAAAGTTTTATCTCTTCTGTTGCACTTATCACAATAGGAGTGAAGGCGCAGGCCTTTGTCAAGTTTCAGTTGCGCTTCGTTTATATGAGATAAGAAGAGTATGAAAAGGTTCTTGTATTGGAGCACGTCCTCAAATAAGGCCTCATCATTTCCATCATCAGTTTGCATGGATCTTTCTGTACCCCTTTCTTACTTGGCTTTACTATATGTAAATCGGAGCATGTGAACCCACAACCATTGATTAAGGCTGATGTGTAACTTCCTGGGCATGTGAGGAATTTCAAGAAGAAGAAAGTGCAATTTTTGTCCTACAGGATCTTGAAATCCAATGAAAGAACAAATAATCAAACATGTAAAAATGCTACACTGACATATTAATATTTTTGGCCTAACAGCTATTTACAAACTACTAATTATTTAGATATTCTTCCAGAGATAGTCTGTATATATATATATATATATATATATATATATATATATATATTAAGCATATATTTATATACACACTCCTATTTAAAAATTCAGTTAAAAGCATGCTGTACAGACTGGTATGTTTCTTGATTTTTTTCCACTGGACAATATGTTTTGTAGGTCGTTTCATAGCTGCACATATGTATGAGCTTCATTATTATTATTATTTTAATATATTTTTATTAATTTCAGAGAGGGAGGGAGAGGGAGAGAGATAGAAACATCAATGATGGGAGAGAATCATAGATTGGTTGCCTTCTGCATGACCCCTACTGGGGATTGAGCCCACAACTCCGTCATGTGCCCTGACTGGGAGAACTGAACCTTGACCTCCTGGTTCATAGGTTAACGCTCAACCACTGAGCCACGCCTGCTGGGCCATTATTATTATTTGTTAATTAAGTTTATTGGGGTGACATTGGTCAATATGAACATATAGGTTTCAGGTGTGGGGTTCTAGGTTACAAGAGCTGTAGATTGCACTATGTGCCCACCCCTCAAAGTCTAATCTCCTGTCACCTTATATTGGGACCCCCTTTCCTCCCCACCCTCTTTCCCCTGGCAACTACCATACTGCTGTTTGTGTTCATGAGTTTCAATTTTATATCCCACATATGAGTGAAATCATATGGCTCTTAGCTTTTTATGACTTATTTCACTTAGTATAGTGTTCTCATGGTCCATCCATGTTGTTGCAAATGGCGCTATTTCATCCTTCCTTATGGCTGAGTAGTATTTGTGTATATGTACATTGTGTAAATGTACCACAACTTCTTTATCCAGTCCTCTACCAAAGGACACTGGTTGTTTCCATGTCTTGGCTACCACTATAATAACTGCTGCATTATTTTTAATAGTTTCATTGTATCCCATTATTTGTAAGTCATTTATTTTATCACCACCTTATTGTTTTAACCCCAGACAGGTGCATGGAACTCAATTGCTCACTCTCATCTTTGATTTAAGTGAATATTAATTTATTTTGATAAATCTGTTTTTAATGGGAAAAATTTAGAAGTTTGGCATCATTGAAATAAGTGTATGTCTTTTCTCTGTAACTGTTTTGAATGGGATAACATGTGCTTGGATTTATATTCTGGATGGTTTGTTAAAAAATCAGCCTCATTAAGCCACAGCCATATCAGCATAACAAGCAAAAGCTACATAAGTATTAGAGGGATCTGAGTATGGGGAGAGTGCTATAGTGGTTTTTTTTTTTTTTTAAGTGGTGCCTTCATGTGTCACCAGTAACAGTAGATGTCATCCCTGCCCCATTCCTCCACTCATATTTGAAACTGGATCTTTAGCTTCCTCACTCTAGGTTTTTTATTATCTTTAAAATTAATTAATTGATGGTCAGAAAACAGCATGGGAGATACCGCTTAAGTTTTTAAGTGCATAATACAGTTTTAAAAAACTATGTTTTGTTTTCAGAGACAGGGAGGGAGAGAGATAGAAACATCCATTGGCTGCCTCCTGCATATGCCTTACAGGGGATCGAGCCCTTGACCCACGCATGTGCCCTGACTGGGAACCAGTGACCTCCTGGTGGATGGGATGGTGCTCAACCCACTGCACCACACTGGTCAGGCTACAATACAGTATTTTTGATTATAGGGACAGTGTTGATCAGCAGATCTCTAGAACTTACTCATCTTGCATAATTGGAGACTTTATAGCCACTGATTAGTAATGTCCCAGTTCTCCCTGTCCCCGGCAGCTGGTAACCATCTATCTACTCTCTGTTTCTATTAGGTACGTCATATAAATGGAATTATGCAGTATTTCTCTTTCTATTTCATGTTGTCCCACAGCTGTCCTGTTTATTCATTGTTTTTTTCTTTTTGGTTCTCGGATTAAGTGATTTTTTTTTGAAGCCTGTCTTCTAACTCACTGATTTGGTTCTCAGCTTTCCCTAATCTGTTGTGTATTCCTTCCCATGTGTTCTTTATTTGTATTATGTCATTGTTAACTATTCTTTTTTCATAGTTACTAAATCTTTTCTCATGCTGTTGAACATCTTTACCATCATTATTCTAGTCGATTTCAGATAAATTGCTTCATTTATCTCTTCTCTAGAATTCTCTTGTTCTTTCATTGGGAGGTTGTCTCCTCATTTTGGCTGCCTGTTAGGGTTTGTGACTATGTATTAGGTAGATCCTCTGTGCCTCTCTATCTCTAGTACAGGACAGTGTCAAATGCTGTTTCTGGCTAATCAGTCAGGCAAAGACTCAAAGCCTCCACAAATTGCCTCTGATAGGATTGATCTGCCCTCAGGTGTGTTTTAACAGGGTAGGGTAATTGTTTCTGCCTGGAAGCTCTTTGTTACTCTGTCTCTTAAAGGGCAAGGTATTTTCCAATAGGGTGGGTCAGCTGTCTTCCCCTGCCAGCAATACCACCTCTATAGCAATTGTGTGTGTGAGAAAGACTACTTCTGCAGCGTGAGGGAATGACTCAGCACAGGAAACCGGAGTGTCAGCCTTCTGACTCTAACCCTAGAGTCCTTGATCCTGGCTTCTGCTCACCCTGGTCCAGTCCACTTTGCTGTTCCTCTGTCAGAGCACAAGATGGGTGGCTCCACAGGGAATTTTATGCATTGGTCCTTTAAGAGGGTGCCTGAATTTCCAGCCTTCTCTCCCTGGCAGACAGCTACCATGCTGCTTTTCACAGCAAGATATTATGTGGGTACCTTTCTCAGTTCTGGTGCTCTCTGCTGGGGGCCCAGCTTGGGGTTAGACCCCAGAGTTCTCAGTGGCAACTGCCCACAGCTGAGATATCTCTCCAGAACTTCGGCGGCTGTCTGTGGGGGCCTGGGCAGCCCTTTCAGGCCTCCACCCCTCCTACCAGCCTCCATGTGATCTCCATTTTTGGTCTTCAGTTATCAAGGATCTCTCCAGGGAGACTTCCGTTGATTATTCAGTAAGTTTTTCTGTATTTTAATTGTAATCCCAGTTTTCTGTATTTTAATTGTAATTCCAGTTTGGACTTGAGAGTGTGTTTGTGCAGCATCCACTTACTCTGCCACCATTTTTAATCCTTTCCAGAAGTTATCTTTCTGTTAATGGCTTATTTTACTTGGCATAATGTCTTCGACGTTCATCTGTTTCGTACTGCAGGATTTTCTTCTGTTTTCAACCTCAATAATATGCCATTATATATACATACATACCATGTTTTTTTCATTTAGCCATCGATGGACATTTAGGTTGTCCCTACTTCTTGGCTTTGTGAATAATGCTGCAGAACCCGGGGGAGTGTGGATATCTCTGAGATTCTAATTTCAATTCTTTTGGATAAATACTCCGAAGTGGCTGGGTACAACATCACTTCTGTGCTATTCTTACCCAAAATGCAAAACCTCAATTTAAATCACGACAGAATCCCTGACCAGTGTTTTTCAAACGCGTTGAGGTCAAGAAAAGATTCAGGAACTGGCCCAGGTTGGAGGAGAGTAAGGAGATAGAAAGTCCAAAGGCAATGTGGGATCCTGGACCAGAAAAAAAGACAATTGCCAAAATTTGAGTCAGATTAAGGTGTTTCATCAGTGTTAATTTTCTGGTTTTAATAACCTGACAGTTTAGAGAAGCTGGGTGAAGGCTATGTGGAAACTATATATAATATTTTTATAATTCCTTTGGAGAAATAAAATTATTCTAATTAAGCCATTTCCCTCTTTTGTTGTCATTTTTACATTATTTTATGTTGGCTTTCTCTCAACTGAATTTAAAAAATGCCCTAATTTAATAAAATATACTTATTTTGTCTTATTTTCACAGACCCATAATGTCAGATTTATTATCTTCATTTATAGATCATGAAACTAAGCCTTAGGTAGTTTAAATAATTTCCCCCAAGATCACACAATAAATGACAGAGCCAGGATTTGAATCTATTTATGCTTGACGTCAACAGTTTATGTATATTATAAAACAATCAACTGGATAAGTAATCTTATTTTGAAGTCTAATGTATTTTTAGAAGCTCTACCTTGTTCCAGAGAAGACTTGAAGTAGACTTCTTGAGAGTTGGGTACAGATTAGGAGAAATATTGGCTACATATTAGAAAATGTTTTGTGCTTGTGTTTTATGATCACACAGCAGAACTAATTCTGTGGTACAGGAGGGCACGCCAATTAGCCTCGGTATGGTCTTCTCTGAAAATTAACATCTGACAGATAGTCTGATCAAATCCAGATAACAGGCGTTTTTCCAATGGGACATATACTTGGTTTAAACCTTTGATGGACGGTTTTTAAAATATGGGAATAATTTAAATTTAAGGAAAAGCAAACAGTAGGGCATGTTAAAATATCCATTAGCGAAACACCCTGAAAGGGTATAAAATGCTTCCAGCTGCCAAAAAACAATTAGGCTGCAAATACGCCTTTGGTTACCTAACCACACATTCCCTGAACATTTAGTTCTAATTAATTTTCTTCATTACACAACAATGCGTCTCCTAATTACA
Organism: Murina feae; assembly: GCA_004026665.1. Taxonomy (NCBI): domain Eukaryota; kingdom Metazoa; phylum Chordata; class Mammalia; order Chiroptera; family Vespertilionidae; genus Murina; species Murina feae. Next base: position 11,124 of record PVJC01042232.1, read on the forward strand.
CTAGAGAAATTCTATAAACCTACTAGCTATTCAGAGCCTTAATTGCACAATTTATTCGGGTAGGTCCCCGCGAAAAGCAGGTCCTCACTCTCTGATTTATACACACCTTATCTCCGCAGACACTAGCTACTTAGTAAACCCCTGATGGCCGGGCGAACGAATCCTGTATGTGACCATATTCCAAATCAGTGGTTTTAGCGCGATGGAACATCAAGGCTGAATAATTTAAGACATACCAAGGTAAAGGTGAAACGTACGAGCACAAGAGCCATGTAGCATCTGAATTCATACACATGTTGCCAAAACGTGTGATACTTGGATCAGCAATAGAGGCCGACACAGGGGAACAGAACTCCTATGCGGACGGTGAACTTCTCAGTGCAAAGGGCAGGCGGTGGCAGTCATCAGGCACCGGCAGCAATATAGCACGTAACGTAAAGGCTGAAGTATAGGCAGGAACCCCAAATCCATCACTGGATACATGAGCCAATCAAAGCCCAATGCAAGTGACCTGAGCTGGGACTCAGCAGGGACTCCCCAAGTGCCTGCCCAGTGACAGACTGCAAGTAATCAGAGCCTATTTGCTGACTGGCGACAATGTAAGTGAGGCAAAGACAGAGTTTGATCCTGGCAAAGCCGTTTTTGGTTTCCCTTCCCAGCCACATCAATGTTTGTGATTATAGTTTCCAGGGTTCGGGAGGATGGAGTGAGGGCCAATCGGTATAAATGCATCCTTAGTATGCAAAGCCTGAAGCCAGCCGATGGTATGTTAGCAGCTTCACTTTCCATGCCTGAAGAGCGCTGATCAACCAACCGTTTCAGCCCAGGCCTGGGGACCTGCTTCTGACTCATTTAAATATGAAATTCTTCTCATGACATTAGATAAAAAATAACCTAGAGTTTTGCTCCTCAGAGTGAGGTCTGTAAATCAGCAGCATCAACATCGCTTGGGAGGCTATTAGCTCCCAAACCTTCTGAAACAGAATTTGCATTTTAACGAGATCCCCAGGTAATGCGTACGTGCACTGAAGTTTGAATAGCACGGGTCTAGAGTTGTGGTCCTCAAGTTTTGGCATGCCTCAGAGTCACCCAGAGGGTGCCCCATCCCCAGAGTCACTAGGCCTGGGCTGAGGCTGAGCATTTCCATCTCTAACAATGGTCTTAGGAGGCTCCCAGCATATGGATTCTTCTCTTTGTTGAAGACGGGAGTTTTGGAGATCAAATGGATACAGGTTTTGGTAGCTATAGGCTCTACCAGAGTGTGGATTTGTGCAGCCTTTTTTTTTTTTTTTTTTTTTTAGGTGATTCTGGGAATTCTACATATTTGGGGTTAGCAATGTCAGTGGTTTCCAATAGAGGGATATTGTGAACAGTGCAGAATCCTGGTCCCCACCACCAAACCTCCCTCTAAATTAGTGGGCCCTGGACAAGGACAAGGCCCAGGAATCTGTATTTTTAATAAACATTCAGATGATTCTGAGGCAGATGGTCAAGAGATGCACTCTGAGAAACATTGATTTAAACATCTTAGGGAAACAGCAGGATTTGTGCCCTCTCAGCAGCAGAATCCTCATCACTCAGCCATGAGGCAGGCCCAGGAAATCAGTCACTGGGCCTTTCCCTCACTGAAGCCCTTGTAATGCCTGGTCCTCCTTTCTTAATTATGTCTGGCCAGCAGTGAGCACTCCAGACACTGGGCTCTTTAATCTACTTGTACATCCTAAAGTTCTAATGAACCAGGTGCAGCCATCCATCTGGTTAATATGTGGACACGCTGTTAATTTGTGAAAAAAAAAAAAGAAAAAAAAGAAGGTGAAAGGGTCTGCAGGCAACAAAAACTGGCAAGGAGCTCTGGAAAGTAGTATTTACCCCAATGTTTGCAAAGCAGGGTGAGGGGATAGGGGAATTCATTTGTTAAAATAAAACAAGGAAATGCTTGTAGGTGAAGGGAAGCGAATGGAGATTTAGGCAGCTCTGGGTACCCACATGACTTGCCCCAGGTCATCTCTGCATTGAGTATCTTTAGCTGTAAAATAGGAAGATGATAGCACTTAATCATCATCTCGGGGAAATTAAGAGATTTCATTGAGATCAAGGGAGACAAAGCATTTTGTGAAAAGCAACAGAAATATTTTCATTAGATCCCATGCATTTCTTTTACTTATTTTATGCATATATATTGAGGAGTCCTTTTTCATGCACATCTGACATTGTCTGATTAGTGTTTTCTAGCAAGCACTTTGATTTCATGGTAGCTTTACTATTTCATAGTCTTCAGTTATGTCTTATTTTTGTTTATTTCTAAAATTCATAGCAAAAAAGTTGTGCTGTTCTTTACAACTGGCCTTGAACTTAAGTGTGCGTTGGAAAGTGTGCATTGGAATGTCTGATTATGGACTGAATGTTTATGTTGCCCCCAAATTCACATGTTAGAACCCTAGTCCCCAATATGATGGCCTTTTGGAAGTGGGCCTTTGGGAGGTAATTAGGTTTACATTATATCTTCAGGGTGGGACCCTCTTGATGGGATTAGTGCCTTTATAAGAAGAGGAGGAAGAGCTCTCTCCCTCCCTCCCTCTCTTCCTCCTGCCCCCCCCTCCACATGCACACAGCTAGGAAAGGCCATGTGAATACACAGTGAGAAGACAGCCATCTACAAACCAGGAAGAGAGCCCTCACCAAGATCTAAATCTGCTGGCACTTTAATCTTAGATTTCTCAGACTCCAGAACTGTAAAAAACAGGTGCTTGTTGCATAAGCCACCCAGTCTATGGGATTCTGTTACATCAGCCTGAGATAAGATAGAATCCCTGGAAGGCTTGTTAAGATGCAGATGGCTGGGTGCACCCCTAGAGAGTCTGATTCAGTATGACCCCAAGAATTTGCATTTTTGACAAGGTCACTTTCTTAATTATGCTGATTGTGGACTGCGTTTTGAAAACTATAGCGTGAAAACAAAACTTTGCTTGATTATAAAATATAAGCTTTCTTTACTTTAAAAAGTTAATATTCCCCACCTCAAATTCCTACTGCCGGTGTCTAATTTTATTTATTTATTTATTTATTTATTTATTTATTTATTTATTTATTTATTTAATGAGTCTAAACCCTTTTTTTAAAAAAAAGATACACACACACACACATAATTGATTTCAGAGAGGAAGGGAGAGGGAGAAAGAGATAGAAACAACAATGTTAGACTAGAAACAAGATGGCGGCATAAGGTAAACACTGTAAATGCAGCCGTGAACAACTATTTCAGAAAAACCACAAAAAGAACACAAGGACACCACTCACAACCACAGGAAGGCTGGCTGAGTGAAAATCCCACAACTAGAAAAGAGTCTGAGACTCAGAGGAGCAGCGGAAGCAAAGTACAGAGGTACGGAGGCGCGCGCACAGGGCTCGGGGAGAGAGCTGGCGCCGGAGAACAGGGTTCTTTTCCAAAACAGAGAGAGCCACTGTTGCGGAAAGACCAGAAAAACTAAGTGAAGCTCTTTGAAGGAGTGGAGAAAACATGGTTTTAATCACGCGCAGTCTCCGGGAAATGTTCCAAATCAGAGCAAAGTAACACTCGGGAGCCCTTCCTTATATATACTTCCTGAGTTAATCTTATTACAAATGTGTTCCCTCCCTCCAGGCCCTAGAGGAACTGAAACTCCCAAGCTCCCTTTCCCCAGGTGTTCCAAAGATTCCACCCATCTTAACAATCTACCCTTTCCCAGGTGTTCCAAGGTTACTGTGTCAGCTAACAATCCACCCTTCCCTCAGGGCAGCGATTCTGCTTTGTTTCACTAATCCAGTTTTGGTGAAGGAGGCAGTGCCTCAGCTGAAGGTCATTTCCCCCAGAACATCAAGGCTACCTTTGAATTAGCCCTTTTTCCTTCTCA
>PVJC01042233.1:0-15019 GCA_004026665.1 Murina feae
GTTAGGCCGGAGCTGCTCTTTCCTTCAGCTCCGGAGGATTCTATGATTGTTACAATGTTTCAAAACTGCTAGAGGCAGTTTAATCGGAGCTGAGCTGAGGGGCGCAGCTTCACTTTCGCTCCTGCCGCAATGGAAAGGGCTGTTTACTCAGGTCCGGGAGTGGCGGCCGCCATGTTGGCTGGGCTAATTTGCATACAGCTGCTCTGATTGGCTGGTGGGCGTGGCTTATCCTGTCTCGGAGAAACGGTTAATTTTAATATTTCGCTTTTATTAGTTTAGATGTTTGAAATAAGTTATTACAAAGGTAGATTATGTCTTGGCAGCAGTAATTTCATATGTCAATTAGGAAGCACTGAAAAGGGAGGAGGATTTTGTTTTAGGGAGACAGGCATGTATGGAAACATAAAAGTGCTTGTTAAAAAGTGTGTTTTAGCCCAGCCAATATTACTCAGTGGTTGAGTACAAACTATGAACCAAGAAGTCAAGGTTAGATTCCTGTCAGGGCACAAGCCAGGAGTGCAGGCTTGATACGGAGTGTGGAGCATGCAGGAGGCAGCTGATCAATGATTTTCTTTCATCATTGATGTTTCTGTCTCTCTCTCCCTTCTTTGAAATCAATAAAAATATTACATGTGTGTATGTGTACACCGTATTTTCCGGCGTATAGGATGACCTCCAACTTTTCCAGTTAAAATATAAAATTTGGAATATACTCGCTGTATAAGACTACCCCTCTTCCAATGCACACCAAATAAAAATGAAAAAAACATCAGATTTGACTGAAATGAATGGAGTGTGGCTGTTTTTGAGCTCCCCCCACCATATGCGGTGACTGCAGATTTTCCAGTCCAGCTCGGAATTTCAGCACCCGCCCTATAAGACCGCACCCGGCATGTAAGACGACCCCCAACTTTTGAGAAGATTTTCCTGGGTTAAAAAGTTGTCTTATACACTGGAAAATACAACACATGTGTATTCTGTTCAAATAAATATTTTAAATGAATACATTTTTTAGCAAACTTTTAAAGATGTTTAACACTTGCCACGTCCCAATAATTCAGCTGTTTTATTATAAACTAGGGGCCTGGTGCACAAAAATTTGTGCACCTGGGAGGTCCCTCAGCCCGACCTGTGCCCTCTTGCAGTCTGGGACCCCTCTGGGGATGTCCACCTACTGGAGCGCTTGGTCAGCCTGGGTGAGGGGCTAATGGCTGTTTGTAGGCTGGGCAAGCCTCCCAGTGTGGACCCTCACCCTATTGGGGTGTGGTCAGCCTGGGTGACGGGCTGAGGGCCGTTTGCAGGCTGCACACAGCCCCTTCAGGTTTTGGGTCCCTACTGGGATGCCTGGGCGAGGACCTGTGGGGCATTTTCAGGCTGCCCACAGTCCCTTCAGGTTTTGCATCCCTACTGGGGTACTTGGCCAGCCTGGGTGAGGGGCTGATGCCTGTTTGCAGGCTGGCCAAGTCCCCCAGTGGGGTCCCTCACCCCATTGGGGTGTGGCCAGCCTGGATTTGGGCCTGAGGGCCATTTTCAGGCTTTCAAGCTGCCCACAGTCCCTTCAGGTTTTGGGTCCCTACTGGGGGTACCTGGCCAGCCTGGGTGAGGGGCTGATGGCTCTTTGAAGGCTGGACAAACCCCCCAGTGGGGTCCCTCACCCCATTGGGGTGTGGCCAGCCTGGGTGAGGGGCTGATGGCTGTTTGCAGGCTGGCCAAGGCCCCCATTGAGAATCCTCACCCCATTGGGGTGTGGCTTTCAGGCTGCCCACAGCTCCCATTGACCCAATGTCCCAGCAAGTTTGGCTGGAAGCAGGTTTCTGGAGTTTATTTATCTTCTATAATTGATACACTGTTCCTTTAAGCCGAGGCCTAGGCAGGTAACAAAGCCTCCTGTCTGCTTCAGCTTCGTGGCTTCTATAATTGAAAGAATGTTGCCTTAGTAGACTCTAGGCAGACAGTTTCCTCTATTGCTGGTGCAACGGAAGCCTGCTGTTTGCTTCAGCTCTGAGGCTTCTATCATTGCAACTATGTTGCAACTATGTTGTTGCCTTGAGCACAGAGAGGCCCAGCCGGCCGGCAGACAGCTTACTTCTGGTGCAATGGAAGCCTCTATTTACTCCAGCTCCGTAACTGCTGGTCTCCATCTTGGCTGAGTTAATTTGCATACAGCAGCTCTGATTGGCTGGTGGGCGTGGCTTAGGTGTCCCGTAGAATCAGTCAATTTCAATATTACTCTTTTATTAGATTAGATTTTCTTAAGCATTTTCATTGCCACTGTATCAGTATGCTGAAAATAAAATATACGGATGTACTACTAAAATATCTTATCATATCCATGTTCCATGTCAGCATTTTGGCAATTTGAACCTGGTGATGATGAGAGTATTTATACCAGGGAAACTGAGAAATACTACAAACACAAACTTCACTTAATGTGTTATTAAATGCTTAGACTTAAAGAACACTGGTGAAGAATGTCAATAATGCAGGTTAAACTTACAAGTGTATGGTGGCTATTAATTGTCCATAGGATAAAAGTTGAGAAAAACAATTTTCTTTCTAGAATTGAACACCAATTGCTCCACATGGCAAAGAAATCACTTGAGTCAATGAGGAAAACTCAAATACATGTCTCAGATGCTGCACTGTCCTCCTATTGGTAAGAATAATAAATTAATTTTAAAAAGTAGGCAAAAGATCCTAGGCAGACATTTTAGCAAAGGAGATAAAGACAGTGTAAATTAATGCAAGAAGAAATGTTCACCACCAAGAATTCTTAGGGAAATGCTACTAAAACAAAAACAAATTAACACTACACTCATTTCCTGGCCTACTATTTAAAAAATAACCATCACATGTGTGTGCTAGCAGGGGAATGTAAAATCTGGAATTTTCATTACTATGGGTGGGAAGGCAAAGGGAATGACAATTTTAGATCACAGATCTGCATATCTTACAATGTAACACATTCACCAACACTGCAACAGTTAGATAAGTAAAACATACACCTGTAGGAAAAACTGAATGCAATATTCCCAAAAGTTTTATTTATAAAATCCCAAACGTAGAAATAATTGAAACCATAGATCAACGAATAAAGAGGTTTTTCCATAGAATACAATGTTATTAGCAAAAAAAAAAAAAAAAAAAATTAACTATTTACATAAACATCACTGTTGAATCTAAAAATACCTGTGTAGCAAGAAGGAAGCCAGTGCTTGTTAAAAGTTATACACCTTATAGTGCCTATAAAATTACAAAAATATGAACTAATCTATTGTAAGAGGAGGTAAATCAATGGCTGTATGGAGGACTAGAGAATCCAAAAGATTGTAAAAGGGCAAGAGGTAAACACAGGGTGTGCAAAAGTAAGTTTATAGTTGTTAGTATTGAAAACAATACAACTGTTAATAATACAACTGTTGGGCTTGATCACATTCACTGAAAGGTCATTGGTTTGATTCCAGATCAGGGCACAAGTCCTCCTGGATCTGCAGTAGTGGGCATGCAGGAGGCAGGAGATTGATGTTTCTCTCCACCTGCCCTTCTGTCTAAAAACCAATAAAAATACATCTAATCTAATAAAAGAATAATATGCAAAATGACCATCACTCCGATACACACAAGCCACACTCACCAGCCAAGCCACGCCCCCAGCCAGAGCAGCTGTATGCAAATTAACCCAGCCAAGATGGAGGCCGGCAGCCACGGAGCTAGAGTAAACAGGAGGCTTCTGTTGCAACTGCCTGCCTAGGCCAACTGGGCCTCTGCTCAAGGTAACAAAAGTTTCAATTATAGAAGATAAATAAACCCCAGAAACCTGATTCCAGCCAGCCTCACTGGGACGTTGGGTCAGTGGGAGCTGTGGGCAGCTTGAAAATGACCCTTAGCCTCTTACCTAGGCTAGCCAGGCATGCCAGCATGTGGACATCCCCTGAGGGGTCCCAGACTGCAAGAGGGCACAGGCCAGGCTGAGGGACCCCCCCCCCCACTGAGTGCACAAATTTTTGTGCTCCAGGCCCCTAGTTTTAAAATAAAACTAGAGGCCTGGTTGACAAAATTTGTGCACGGGTAGAGTCCCTAGACCTAGCCAACGATCAGAGCTGATCTGGGCCTTCCTTCCTCAGCTGTCGGCTACCTACCAGGGCATACTTCCTTCTGTGCCACCCCCTGGTGGTCAGCACATGTCATAAAGAGCAATCAAACCCCTGGTCTCCTGGGCAAACTCCCAAGGAACACTTTGCATATTAGCCACATATATATTCTGATAAGAGTAATATGCAAATTGACCCTCACTCCATTATACCTACAAGCCATGCCCATCAACCAATTAGGAGCAAATATGCAAATTAACTCAACTAAGATGGCAGTGCCAAGCCCACCTCAGCCCCACAACTGAAGTTGCCAGGCCTGTTAGCCAGGCAGATGGTGGGGAGGCAGGGAGGGCCGAGGGGCAGAGCCATCAATCACAGGAACCTAGGAAGGGGCGGAGCCAGCCATCATAGGGGTTGAGGGGTCTTCTACCCAGGCCTGCAGCCTTGGGCAGAGACCCCCCTGACCTAGAAAGGGTTGGAGCCGACCATCACGGGGGGGAGTTGGGGGGTCTTCTGTCCAGGCCTGCAGCCTCAGGCAGAGAACCCCCAGCCTGGGAAGGGGCGGAGCTGGCCATTGCGGGTGTTTTGTGGTCTTCTGCCAAGGCCTGCATCCTAGGCCAGAGGCTACAGGCCTGGGTAGGGGTGGAGCTGGGATTGGAGGGGCAGGGGTGGAACCGGTGATCAGGGTGAACTACAGAGGAAACACCTTTTCTTAATGCTCACTGGTTAAGCTCCCTGTATGCCACTGGTAATATTCTTAGTAACTTGGGTAATAAGAATCCCTAAAGGCGACTAGGGTTTTTCCACCACACTCCTGGAGAAAAAAAAAATAAAAGGTCCACTGCTGGAGGGCTAAGAAATGTCATATCCTGCCCTAGCCGGTTTGACTCAGTGCATAATGCCTCAGCTTGCTGACTGCAGGGTCTGGGTTCAATTCTGACCAAGGGCATGTACCTAGGTTGCAGGCTCCTCCCTGGCCGGGAACCAGGTCAGGGCTCATGCAAGAGGCAATCAATCAAAGTGCTCTTCTCACTTTGACGTTTCTCTCCATCTTTCCCTTCTCTTCCACATTCTCTAAAAATCAATGGAAACATATCCTTAGTTGAGGATAAAAAAAAAATAAAGAAATGTCATATTCTATGAAAGACACATCTTGAAAATGACTAAAGAAAGTTGTCATTTTTTCATGGTGAAGGGACTGGAGTCCATGTTAATGAAAACACCTTGGTGGCTGCCATGACTGGCAGTGGCTGTAGCAGCGGAGTGATGGGGCTGGTGGCTTCCTCTAATTAGCCTGGTCGCCTCCCACAAAGGGAGGCCAGATTGCAGCTTAGGCCTGCCGTCAGTAGGACATCCCCTGAGGGCTCCAAATATGTGAAAGGGGGCAGGCTGGGCTGAGGAACCCCACCTCCCGTGCACGAATTTCATGCACCTGGCCCCTAGTATATATATATTAGAGGCTCAGTGCACAAATTCATGCGCGAGAGGGGAGGATCCCTCATTCTGGCCTGCACCCTCTCCAGTCCAGGACCCTTCGGGGGATATCCGACTGCTGGTTAGGCCCACAGGGATAGGCTTAAACCGGCAGTCAGACATCCCTCTTGCAATCTGAGACCGCTGGATCCTAACCGCTCACCTGCTTGCCTGCCTGATCACCCCTAACTACTCTGCCTGCCTGCCTGATGCCCATAACCTCTCTGCCTGCCTGCCTGATAGCCCCTAACTGCCCTCCCATGCCAGACTGATTGTCCCTAACCATCTTTACCTGCCCGTCTGATTGCTCCTATCCACTTCTTCCTGTCAGCCAGGTCACCCCTAACCACCTCTGCATGCCAACCAGGTCACCCCTAACCGATTCTTCCTGCCGGCCTGGTTGCTCTAGCTGCCCTCCTCTGCTGGCCAGGTCACTTCGAACTGCCCTCCCCTGTTGCCCTGGTCGCCCCTAACCAACTCTGCCTCGGCCCCCGCCACCATGGCTTTGTCTGGAAGGACATCCAGATGGATGTCTGGGAGATGTCTGGTCTAATTAGCATATTATTGTATTATTAGTATAGATAGTTATTTAAAATAAGAAAATAAATTCTGTGTTTTGCATACTCATAGCTGTAAGCGTACTTTTGCCCCACAAAGGGTATGGGTAACAGAGAAGCTTATTCCACATATAATGGTTTCTGAGATTTATCTGTATGATCAACCTTACCAAATAGTACACATTAGAAAAGTGCTTCTCGTTGCATGTCAGTTATACATATACATAAGTAAAACCTTAAAACATGGCTCCAAATAAAAACATAGATATCCCTCTGTTGACAGAAAATTAAGATGGCAACTCTATATAGACATGACCATCTCTCTCCTCATTTCCTGAGAGAATCATTGTTGCCTCTGTGGCAGCAAATATTGTCCAGAAGTGAAGACTACTGCCATCAGAATGATCAGGAATGTGGAATTGTCACAAAACACACAACCTAGGACTAATTATATGATTATCCTTTCTCTAGCCTTGAGTTCCTGCCCATTGTGAACACCATGGAGGGGTCAGGGAATCCCCAAAACCATGAGATTCTTTTCACAACCAATCACTTCAGCTACAAAAAGAACAAACAAGCTTCAGGGCTGGGTCATTTGTGGATAATGTTCAGAAGAGGCAATTTCCATCTAATATACTGCAGCCTCTTTCACTCACTATGAAAACAGTGTTTGTACCAATATTAGCTGCACTTCACAGTGTTACAACAAATGAAACCAGCCTATGAAATTTCACACAACATGGCTCAGGGCTCCTTTACCGTATGTAAGACATACTATGAGTAGAGAATATAATTCATATTGTTCACAGAAGCACAACAAAGGACTTTTCTTCTGGGTCACCAATAATACAGGCACCAGCCTGAAAAAATTAGAACCAAAAAGTCATGCAGATTTTCCTTAAAGGACTCAATCAGCAATACCAAATATACCAATATTGGTCAAAGACTGGTTTTCTGCCATTATTATGTCCCTTCCAAAGCACAGAAAGTTTGGGAACTCAACATATCTATTCATCTCGCATGACGATAGATCACAATTTTTCATCAAATAATCCACAAAGTGAAATTAAAAAATAAAAAAAGCTATGAAAGAAAAACATCTTTACTAAAGATCATAAACCAGAATAGAGGATAGTAAGCAATTTGCAGGTTGGTGAATTAGAAAGTAAAACAGCCCTAACCAGTTTGGCTTAGCAGATAGAGCATCATCGGCTTGTGGACTCAAGGGTCCCAGGTTCCGGCAAAGGGCATGTACCTTTGTTGCGGGCACATCCCCAGTGGGGAGTGTGCAGGAGGCAGCTGATGGATGTTTCTCTCTCATCGATATTTCTCTCTATTCCTCTCCCTCCTTCTCTGTAAAATATCAATAAAATATATTTTAAAAAAAGTAAAACAATTCATAAAAGCATAATGTGAGACCCACAATGCCCCTGAAAGTGGTAGCACTCCTTAGCTGAGGATAGGTGCTCTGGACAAACCCTGGGTCAGATGCATTCCCTAGTCAGACAGGAAGGAAGATCCTGTTAAGAGCTTGAAGTAATCATAATTTTCTCAAGCACAAGTGAGAACACAGAATACAATTCCCTTGAGCATGCAGAGGTTGTAACTAATGCACACTCTTCAGGTGAGCCAGGTGGTAGAGGTGAAATCTCTCCAGCACAGATGCTCACTGTGACATCAATCGGGTAGTAGGTTTGGGCATGTTAGCAAGTACAATGGAGCTCCTTCAATTCTCACTTGTACCTGAAACTTATGAGGAATATATCAGAGTGCATGTTCCATTAAAAGCAGTTTAAATTCAGAAAAATAGGTCCCAAAGAGTCACCTTCAGTGCTGTTATACTGAGAAAAATATAACATTCCTTGCACATTTAACACTTCTCTCCAGTGTGAAAGCTCAGGTGTCTCATAATGCTAGATTTTTTGCAAAAAAGACTCCCTACATTCAGTACACTCATATAATCTCTCCACTGTGAACTCTGAAGTGTATAGTGAGGTGTGACCTTACGTGGAAAGACATCCCACATTCTCTACACTTATAGGGCTTTTCTCCAGTGTGAACTCTGAGGTGTAAACTGAGGTGAGTCCTTAGAGGAAATGACATCCCACATTTTCTACACTTATAGGGCTTTTCGCCAGTGTGAACGCTCCGGTGTTCTTTGAGGGTATAGTTATCACTGAAGGACTTTCCACAATCACAGCACTCATATGGCTTTTCACCACTGTGAACTCTCAGGTGCCTTGTAAGGTTGGGTTTTTGGCTAAAAGATTTCCCACATTCAGTACACACATATGGCTTCTCTCCAGTGTGAACTCTGAGGTGTTGAGTGAGGTGAGTGCTTCGAGAAAAGAACATCCCACATTCTCTACACTTATATGACTTTTCTACAGTGTGAACTCTCTGGTGTTGTTTGAGGTAAGACATATTACTGAAGGATTTTCCACAATCACAGCACTCATATTGTTTGTTGCCACTGTGAACTCTCAGGTGCTTAGTAAGGCTGGATTTTTGGCAAAAAGACTTCCCACATTCAGTACACTCATATGGCTTCTCTCCAGTGTGAACTCTGAGGTGTGCAGTGAGGTGAGCCCTTAGACGAAAGGACATCTCACATTCTCTACACTCATACAGTTTTTTTCCAGTGTGAACTCTCTTATGTTGATCGAGGTTAAAGATTCGTCTAAAAACTTTCCTACATTTGTTACACTCATAAATCACTTCTCTAGAACAGACACCCGGGCATTGAACAACTTTCAGGTTGTGGCTGACAGCATTTTCACATTCACCCCACTGGTGATGACTTTTTCCATCAAGAAATTCCTGAGAAATCTCACTGCCACAGTGTAGCTCCTCAGTGCTGAGAGTGGCCTGGTGCTTGGGAAGCTCTGAGTTGTACTGCAAGTCTTCCCCAACCTCCCTGCTGGTTGAAGGCACCGAAGGTAAGTAGAAGGTGGACTTGCTCACAAAGGAAGACCTGTTCATAGTTTGTTTCCAGGGCTCCTCTCCACATTCATTCCTGAGTTGCTGGTGAGAGTTTGCATTGAAATAGAAGTCTCCAACATATGCATCACCACAGAAGGCTTTCTGCTCAAAGTCCGCTGCATGTGACCCAGTCAGGTGCAAAATACCTTTTAACACAGAGAAACACCGCTTACACAGAGGGATCTTCTGGGTGCTTAGAGCTGTCTTAGAAGCCCTGATCTGGGACTCTCCTTTTATAGAAACACTCTGATAAGAACAGGCCTCATCACCATCGATTTTATGCCAACAACCTGAAAAGTGAGAAAGGGTAAGGAAATAAATGTTGATTGTGTGATGGGGGAAGTCCCATAACCAAAGTGTATTACACATCACATGTTGGTTCCATGCAATTGTCTAAAAATAAGAGATGTGCAGGAAGGATTAATAAGAGGCTCTTGTGATTTTCTTGGCTAAAAAAAGATCACAAAATTGGGAGGATTCACCAGAAATATGACACAAACAGAAAACACTACATGGATGAGAATATGGATCTCCAGCTAATACTTCAACTAACATTCAGTATGGATTATCTGCTGGGGACGGGGATGAGCTGTACAAAAATTGGTTAGGTCTTACTCCAAGTAAAATTCAAAAAGAAGTAGCTGGTTTCAAGGACTAATTAGCACATATATGCACCTCATGACACCTGTGCAAGTCAATGTTGCAGAATCTGTAGAGGCACAAGTGCAGAGGAAGAGGTGACAAAGAGGTAAGCAGTCAGCATTGGTCCAGAGCAACACAGCTTGTTATAATATTCAGGGAAGAGAATATAGCAAACAAATGATGGAAGGTTTCACAAGAACAGCCCATGGTTCATGTAAGTAAAGACCATAACATGGCACAGGTTGCCACGAAGAACCTTTATTTAGAGAAAGAGGGCAGAAGTTGAAGCCATGCATATGGACACTGTCAGCCTCCCGTGACGAGAAAGTGTAAGCTGGAAACCATTAATCCTACCAGACCGCTGTACTGATTTTTCAGTACCAATAATTTCCGAATCTGGCGCTATACCGCTTTGCCTAGGTACTTTGCCTAGTACGTGAAAAAAATGCATCACAAACCAAAAATAACCAACCAATCATGGTCAAACCTCATGGTTAGCCATTTCAAATGTCTTCCCCCATGTGTCTGAATTGACTTTGTGTGGTTTAAGGGACAGTTAGGTTCAGGGCCTCAGGTCTGGCAGGGTTAAGCTCACTGCTAGATTTCCTGACTTTCTGTTTCCTATACTTTTTGAGGTAACAGATGTTAGGGATGTTCGTGGAGTCCTTGGCTCAAGACTCTCCATCCAGATCATCCCTGGCAGCCACAGCACATTTGACAAGATAGTAGGGAAAATTAGCAGAGGTCATGTTCTTGCTGTGGGAAAGAGAAAGCTACGGCTGGGAATAAAGGAAGAGAGGTCATCACCTCAGGATACAGGAAGAACATCAGGTCTTACCTACAGATGACACAAGTGCAAACACTTCCAGCATCACATCGCAGTACAGAAGTCTCTGAGCCTCATCAAGGAGCCCCCACTCCTCTTGAGAGAAGACAATAGCCATGTCCTCAAAGTTCATATCCTGTCATAATGGAGACAGTAAAGACCATGATCAGAGTCACTCTTAAGATTCTAAATCTGTCACACTCCTCACCCTCCACATTCGTCTGCTCTGTCCACTCTACACATCAGAGAAAATACCAGGCTTTTATCCCATGAAAGCCACTGTCTTCTTATATTCCTACTGACATTTTGTCTTCCCACTATAATAAAGGCAGTTGAGCAGATGAAAGACACCTGAGCTATCGACCTCCCGTGTACACCACACAGACTTTTATCAACAGAGTGGGTGTCAAACCATAGGTTAAAGAGAGATGCTGGCCATAAAGATAGTGTGAGTGATTTGATACTGGTCTTGTCAGTCAATAACCTGAGACTGTTTGTCAAAGATACCAAATACATGCCATCACACTTCACCCTCTTGACCCCAATCACAAGATACTGAGGCCATAGCTTTGCATGACCTGTTGCACAGAGTTCTTTGAACAACACTTCTCTCACACAGCTTCATTCCCAGAAGCACAACTTCATAGGTAATGCAAATTTGCTGTGGCAAGGACAAACTGTTTCCTAATCACCTTTTCCCGCAAAATTATAGTTCACCATCTCCATAATCTCTTACTCCTTACCCTTCTCCCTTATCCATGCCAGTGGAGATTTTGAAGCATGTGTAACCCTGATGTATGCTGTCTCACTCCTATTAACCAGGGTGTTATCTCCATCAACAAAAGGCAGGTGGTTAGTGAAATGGCACCTAAGCTATGTATCTCAAATGTAGCTCCCAAACACCCCTCTTTACAGGCAATAACTCTAGAATTCACCTTATTGGATCATCTAGACACCACCAGAAAGGGGCTTTCTGGTCATTCATTCTTATGTCAATATCAGAGTGCTGTGGCCATGAATTCATCTTCCCTCTCCAAGTGCGTATCACTCTTTAACACACCTCTCTCACACCTGCACTCCCTTAGCCCCAGCCCCCCACAGTCCTCTCCTTAGCGTCTTATTACTCATCATCATGTGTTGTCCAGAGAATGCTTGCTAACACCTCTCACTTAACCGCCACTCAAGTCCCAGCCCTGCTAACTTAACTCTCTGTACCATGCCTAATGAGTCTCACAGATGACCATTCAAGCTTCTAAGTAATCCACAAGACTGACTGTAACGCCCCACATACAGGCCACTCCAAGGGTCACACCAAAATCCTGGTGAGTGTTTAGACAAGTTTTATGTACCAGCCCTAGTCTAATCTTCTTTGAATAACTCTTCAGCCTCCTAATTAATCGCAGCTCCACTCATCTTTTATAGGTCTTGGCCACTGTAAAACCGTAATTTCTCCCAGACACTCTACATGACAACTTCTCTCCCTATGCTCTTTGTGACCCACAAACAGTGGCCCCAGAAGAAAAGCCAGTCCTCAGGCTCACGCTGTCCCTTCTGAGTTAATACTACCATTACCCACCTGACCATGATTCACTATATGAAACTGATCTACACTCCTGTCTGAGGCGTCTCGGTTGGTTGAGCATAGACACATACACTGGTAAGGTCATATGCCTGGGTTGTGGGCTGGATCCACAATAGGGGTTATGCAGGCAGAAACTGATCCTTGTTTCTTGCTCATCGCTATTTCTCTGTCTCTCTCCCTCTCCCTTCCTTTCTATATCTAAAAATCAATCAATCAATCAATCAATCAATCAATATATTTATTTACTTAAAAAACATACCTGTGGGTTCCTAAATCAGCTTACTCTTTACTCTAAGCCTTTGACCAGAGGACCTTGCACTCATTACACTGATTGTTAAAAACAAGGTCCACTTCATGAAGCCCTAGTCCTGCCCTTAGGATTCTGGGCTCAGTGTCTGTTCAAAGCCCCCAGGTCCAAGGGCTGCAAGAGCAGCTGACAGTCCCAGGACTCCACTATCTCAGAGACCACAAGTGTGTGAGGCCCTGAAATAAGCTCCACAAATCTGTTCACCTAATATATTCTGCATTTGCAGGAATTTGTGGAAAGAAATTGGTCTGTTGAGAGCCTAGCAAACACCACCAGGGTCTAGGGGTTCAGGATGCTCTGTACCCTTGCCCAACACAGAAGCCAGGAGCCCTCCAGATGTCTGTGTTATCTCAAGGCTCAGTCCTCAGGGCTCACTCTTGCCAATTCCCTTATCATTTACAGGACTTCCCCTTCCTGTCCACAACTGTGTCCTCATCTTCTAGTCTGTTCTTCCTCTGAGCAATATTAGTTAAAGTTAGAACCCTGATTCAGAAAATGTTCCCCCCTTTTTTCCACAACCATCTGTTGTTAAATCTGATCAAATAATTGCATAGATACCCCCTCCTGTGAGAACTTACCTTTATGCCAATTCACAGTGGACATTCTACTTGCTTGGACCATATTATACTTGCTAAGACTGTTATCTCTCCCCTCCAGCATTTCCCAGAATGCAGACCTAAACAGAATTCTTTGACCAGAAAAAGCTCACCCTAGAGTCCTTTAAAAACCTCTGACTCCACATATTTGGGTGCTGGTGCCATTTTGGGATTCAGCTCATCTGATATCCAGATGACCTAATACATTCATAATTCTTCATTCATTCTGGCCTCGTGAGTTCCTCCTTCGGTGACCCTAACATTTGATAGCGAAACATGGGAGTGTTCTATGGGGATGGGGACCCATCACCCTGGCTTTGGTCACCCAGTTTGCTACTTGGAGAGCACCAGCAGTGGCAGCTCAACCTGGGCTTACGTCCAAATCCTATTGGGGTGACTTGATTGCAGGCCTTGAATAGACCTCCCTCCCTCATTGACCATCCTGAGCCATCCAATGACTATGCCAGATTGGGAACCTCTCCTTCTCCACTGCTGACCCTCCATCCCACACTGGCCAATCTTCTCTAGTTGAGTGATGATCCACAATTTCCCTCTCTGGAGTCTTCTACCCTCTCTCTCAAACTGACTTCTCAAAAGTCTCTCATCTTAAAAGTCCCAGCGCTAGGCCAGAAGACTCCTCAGTCATTGGCTTTGCGTCCTTCTGAACTGGGGGCACCAAGTTCAGACAGTCATCTCTCATTTCCCATGGTGATTTGTTTAGCTTCGAGGATGCCTGCCCTAAACAGTCACCTTTGGGTTTGTGGTCTGTCACTCACCCTTCCTCTCTCGTGGGCCACACCACACTCCCTCTGCACTCTCATTGGAGAGATCATGTCCAACCACCTCATTTTTTTTTGTAACACTGTTTGGCCATAATATAAACTAGATGAGAAGTCTCCGCGGCCTAAAAATGGCACTTTTAATTTGAACACATTGCACAATTTAGATAATTTCTGTCACAGCAATGGAAAATGGTCAGAGCTTCCCCATGTCCAGGCCTTTTTCACTCGTGTTCCAACCGTCTCTCTCAGTTCTGCTCTACCCATCAGATCGTTCTCCTTCACACAAAACATCATACCCCTAATGTTTCTGATGCTGAATGTATTTTTGACCCAGCAGAACACGAACCTCCATCTTATTACACAACCCTTGCCTCACCTGCAGTACATTCCCAACATCCAGACCCTCCAATCAGCAACCACCTTCTCCCTCAGCCCTTGAGAGCCCAAATCCCAAGAACTGGAGCTCCAATACAACCTTTTCCCACCTAACACTTGCTCTCGGGCCACCCTAAGCCTGCCTTCCTCAACAGCTGCTTCTATTCCAGCGTCCATTCTACCCTTGAAGGAAGGAGCAGGAACTGAGGATATCGTTTGTATACATCCCATTTTCCATGTTCAACCTCACACAGATTGAGAGGCATGTCATGTCTTTTTTCACCGACCCGATCACCTTTACTAAGGAATTTAAGTACCTGACCCAGTCATATGACCTGACTTGGCATGACATGTGCGTCATCCTGTCGTCCTCTTTCACCCCAGAAGAGAAGGAGCACGTCTGACTACCAGCTCAGGACCATGCTGTGCCCTCCATAGACAGGACTCGGTGGCCAACTTGGTTTGCACTAATGTGGTCCCCTGAACTGAGCCAAGATGAGACTATCAAAGTCAATTCTCCAGGACTCTGGCTCTGTAGTCTCTCATTGTAGGACTCAAAAGACTGCCCATAAGGCGGTCAATTATGACAAACTTAATGAAATCACTCAGGGCTTTGATGAAAACCCAGCTCTTTATTCTCCCACCTCATGGAGGCCTTACACACTTTATCACCTTAGAACCTTCTTCTGAACACCTATTTTATATTCAAACTAGGGGCCCGGTGCACAAAAATTTGTGCACTCGGAGGGTGAGGGTCTCTCAGCCCGGCCTGTGCTCTCTTGCAGTCTGGGACACCTCGGGGGGGG